>UELU01139224.1:0-35970 GCA_900490025.1 Megastigmus dorsalis | reverse complement strand
ACACATCACATCGCTTAAGCATTTAGGTGGCTAGCGATCAACCGATGTGGTGGAAGGATATATCGAAAATTCTGTAAATAGCAAACGATATATTTCTAATAAGATGACCAACTCAATTGAAAATGATAATTCTTCTAATAAGAAATTAAATTAATTTTGTATTATATATTTCTCAAAATATTTCTAAAAATTTGTTGAACATTCAATAGCAATTTGAAATACTTATGTAAAAAACTGCACTTTGTCCACTGCACCCCCACTAGGACCTGCTCCTTTCCCCACACTTCTCTCCGCCTCCATAGATCTATATCCGATACAATGTGCATGAATAGACATTTTCATCTCACTGCATCACAAAATATCGTTTGCAACTCGCGGCCTGAGATTTCCGCCCTCGTGATAAGCGCGTGATAAGAGGGCCTGCGGAGTAGCGATCACCTCTTGAGGCACAAAATTCCATTTCCCGCCCTAGATACAAAAACTACTATTGTGATATACTGAGAAGAAAAATATCTTGCATTAAATGCACGATTCATTAACTCTGCAGATTAGGAGAAAAAAATGAGAAAGTATGTAGAGTAGGAAACGCAGAAGCAAAGGAAGGAAATCTGAGTGACGTTAAAAGTATTGTTGGCGGTACTAGTGACAACGAGTATATTTCGTGCCACGTTCTAAAAAAGACAGGAACAATATATCAAGAAAAGGTAAACGATCTCGTTCGAGTTTAGGCCTACCAAAGGATGAAGCAGAATTCCTAGCATCATGACTAAAATGAAATACTTAAGCAAGCCGGAAAAATGAAAACTTCTTACTATCGTAAGAGAGATAAGGAATGCTCCTTGGTTTCGATTTCGGGATCGAAGGGATCATTATGTGAAGGGTGTCTCGATACCAAAAGAAGCTTTCGAACCTGGGTTTAAGAATATAATCTAAATGAACTGTAAATAAAGATGGCGAATGTTTTAAGTGTCTCGGGAAACAGTTCCCAAATTTAAGTGATGCAAAATTGTAGAAAGAGATTTTTCATGAACCTCAGATCCGTAAGATGTTGAAGGATTAATTTTTGTTACTGAAATGAATGAAAACGAGAAAGCAGCATGGTCGTGTTTTAAGGACCTAATCGCACATTTTCTAGAGAATCAAAAGAACCAAACGGACACAGCCACACGGTATAAATATGTACAAATTACTTAGCTGACACATTGGATTAAAGCTTTCTCAATTAGACTTATTGTTATTCGCATTTTATTGTGATGTCCAGACTCACACTTCTGGACGAGTATGTCTATGTAGATAATGCTCCACCGTTATTCTTAATTGTTTTGACTTACTGTTTGGTGAATATAGATCTCTCGTTCGGCTTGTCGCTGCAGGTCGATAGACGAGGTTTTATTTAAACAATATCACTTCTTTAAATGAAACGAAATTTTCTTTATTGACTTTGAAAAAGTATTATAATTTGAAAATTGATATTCGGTATTTTAATCGGATGTCGACGGTAGTTAGCAAGTTTTACAATATATTTATTTTTATCGATTTTGATAATTAATTAGTATCCTGCGGAGTACGGAGCGTCGCGACAGGGTAGATCCTGAGGAGCACGGAGCTTCTTCGCAAGACCGAGTCAATGACTGACTTATTGTCCTCCTTTAATCGATTTAAAGGATCAAAAGTGTGACATGATTTGATGTTTCGCGTATGTAGCTTCGTGCTCGTTTCATACTTATTTCGAAATATTAGGGAATGCATCGTATGCATTTCGCAATTGAACGCTTTTCGATTGACGATTGACCAATATTAAAAAGGTACGTCGTACGACGTGACATTATTATACCAAAAGGATAATAAGATCGAAAGTTTCGGACTTGAAACATGAGAGTATTTGATAGACAAAACTGTCTACTGTATAAAATGGCTTATTTTATAAAAAATACATACTGACTAGTCTGCTTCAAACTCATAGGATTACAGAGCCTAATATTTCAAATTCTGTAGCATTAAGGGTTATAAAGTAATCGATTTAACGGTCTTACGTCATACTACGATTCAAAATTCTATTTTTTAAATGGCAAAGTTTGTTTCGACAAAAACATGGAATAACCTTAGAATGACCTCGACTCATATCTGATCTGATCAAGTGGGCCTCAGATTTGAATTCCGCAAAAATGTATAGATGCGTAGTATATTGGGTTGGAAACGGTTTTTCGCGCATTTGATCTTGAAATGACCTTGACTTATACTTGATCGGGTCAAGCGAACCCCGGATTTGAATTCAGCGACCCCGAAAATTTTGGACCATCCACTTTTTTATCAGGCTGGGTATCTAAAAACTTTTGACTCATTATTGTCTACTAACCACCTCTATTTAAATACTCATGGTGTAAACAGCAGAATAAAAAAGAAAATTATTAGATTCGCTGGTTTAAGACGAAGAACACTCTAAACTTAAATACATCTCAGTATTAAAAAACGTACAGAGTCCATTAAAATGAGAAATTATTGAAGCTTATAATTTGAATGGTACGTCGGTTTATATAACGCATTTTTTCTTTTCAAATCTTTAAAAAGGAACAATAAGAAAATCATATGCAAGAACTGAAACCTACAATGGACGGTATCAAACTTTACTTGGAACTAATAAATTCAATAAGGATATTGAAATATTACTTAAAATATGATCGGTACAAATGCGGAAATCAAATTAGCAGAAAGAAATTTTAATGACCATCAAAGAATACATAGACTTGCTTGTAAGGCAAATAAGGTCGAAGATTATGAGGCAAATATGCTCATGAAATTAAAAAACCTTTTAGACCAGATCGTATGGTAAGTCTGCACATTTTTTTAAAAGGCAGTTACAATAATTTAACTTGCCTAAAATAATTTAAACTTTTTCAAAGAGGTACATTAATCCAATAAGAAACCTTGTTGAAACGATCAATTTAGATTTCCAGTTGATTTCGATCGATTTTCCTGAATTTTGGAACTAAATATCCAAGTGAATCCAGTTGGACAAAACATTACTTCGATTTTTCATTAAAATAATAATTTATTTATGCTAATTCAATTTTGAAGACAAAATTTTCTTAATGAAGTACTCGTCCTTTAATTTCTATAAAAATTTTCAACATCTATAAGTAAATCTGGATTTGAGAGAATAATTCAGACAACCCCGAAAACCTCATAATACGTATACTTTTACTTTCACGTTTTGTACAGAGTAGAAGTGGGCTAGCAAGGCGGAGCGAGGCGGCATGATGTACTCAGTCTGGCACCGCTTACAGACATGTGTTGAATCTTATTTTTTCAGCAGGATGGACAAACAGATGCAAGGAGAAGTCGGAGCCAGTAACAAGAATAGAAGCATGAGGACGAAATGTGTCGAATTTTCTTATAAACTTAACATCTAATACACTCTTTTTTGGAGACTCAGCATATCAAATTGAATTTTGGAGAATTTGAAGCTTGCACCAACTTAACTTTGGGACAATCTTGGATTTTATTTTTTCAAAGGAACAAGTCACGTAGAGAATTCACACAACGTCACATAATTCACATAATTTCTTTATTCAGAAATTCAAAATTAATATAAATATTTTAAGAATTTTATGTAAATTTTTATGTAAATTTCTTTTTGTTTCAAGAAAACCTAATAATGATTTATTGCCCTCTCAACTTCACTTCAGTTTTTGCAGAATAATTTTGGTATATAATCACCGTCTTCACGAGACACGCGTTATTGAAGTTCAGCAGATAAGAGCCTGTGTTTTAAGTACCTCCTCATCATGTATGATGTACACGCGAGAGCAAAATATTTGCATTATTGGAGGTTGTAGGCGAATGTAGAAAGTGTTGAAAATTGTTGGAAACACTTCAAAAATTTTTAATCAAAACATTTTGAAGTGGAACATTCAATAAAAATATTTTAAACTTCTATTACAAGTTTGATAAATTATAATGGATAATTTGTGCACATATTTTCTATAAGAACAATAATTTTCATATATTTTTACATTACTATTTTAAGAGTGTGAAAACTCAGGCTTTGACTAATATTTCTTGATGAAAAGTCAAATTTAATTATTCTTGGATTAAAAAAGTACAGATAAAAAATATTTTTTCTTCAATATCCGAGAAACTTATTAAGATACTCATAAAATATTCTGAGGTACAGTTATTCAAGAAACTAAAATTTTTACAGTCCATTTTGAAAGAAAAAAAAATTGCTATCTACAAGGATATACTTTTATATATTCACGATAATACATTTGATCATATTAAGCGTATTGAATCAAATGTATGTGGCAGAAATCTTTTAATAAATATTTTAATAATGAAAAGAAAAGAATTTATCTAATATCAAAATAGTTTATCTGTTATAAAAACAGGTACACATTTAAATCTTTTTCGTGAGCTGAATTTTTAAGGTTAAGTTACTTTAAAATCATTTCAACATTTGTAAAAGTCGAAAATAGAAGCGTCGGGTTAAAAGTAATTTAGCGAAGCAATAAACTGACAATTCATTACTTAATGGACCGGCCCATATACAGGTTTGGCCAACAAGGTGAAAATTCTTTCTTTACTGTGCGTGAATACCAAATGTTCGTACAAACAAAAATGCGGTAACGACATTCATTAGAAATCGGAGATTTTGTTCGGATTGTTGGGATTAATAGTGATTTATCATCCGTTCTTAGACAGGTTAGAACGTTAGAAGGCTTTTAACGCAGTCACGTGTTTCTCGAGTTAAGCATATTAAAACTTTTCTCTCTGATTATAGACCGGGATTAAAATAAAATATTCCAAAAGCTGTGTAATTTAATACTTTTTGTGTTGATATAACGGCAGTTATTTTCTACTACTACGATAATAAACTTCTTCTGTTTTTTTTAATTAATAATTTTGTCATTTTTAAGTGATAATTGTACAATTCTATTTACGCACATTATTGCTTTTATAATATATGAAATACTAATAAACTGTAAATGTTTCTGTAGGTATTACAAAATTTTATAGAAATAAAAGATTGGTATTAAAAACTTTCTTTCTTGTGCATATTCATATTCTTTGTCTTTTTCTTTTAAGGAAATCAAATGTCTTATTGCTCAATTATTCATAATTTCTCGAGCATGGCATTTCTCATTTTTCAAAAGGGGATAGAAAAGTGATTTATCGCAACGAACAAGATTTTTTTTACTCTCCTCTTCAGGCTTAGCTCAGTTATTGATTATCAAACCATGTCACATAATTAACACTTTTTAAATATAATCCGAAACGTCGCAAATATAACAATAATCAAATCGTAATTTTTCAATTCTCATTTTGTTACATATGTAATGCATTACAAATATAAATTACACAACTTTGATTTGTGCATTACTTTCTAATTTCAATGTGTAAGAATGCGCATCGAACTTTCATGATTACTTAGCAACGCGTCAAATGCAAATATGTTAATGACCTCGAATATTCAACTGCAATAAATTAATTCATTAAAAAATCGGAGACAAATAAACAATATTTTCGAATCAATAAGTGAAAGCACAGCTAACATTTCTTTTCGTTTCAAAACTTTTTATAAAACGCTGAATATTCATTCGAGATTTCTCGGATCTTTAAAAACATTTCACTTGTATTAAATGTGAATTGCTTGGGTGTGAAAGCCTAACTGTGGTTACACGGTACATATATAAAACTACGACGTTTTGGTGTTTTACTGTTTCTTTATGGGATGCTCAAAGGTATAATGTCTTGATCTCTATAAATGGGTTTACTGATGTTATTATATATATATATATATAAATATATATATAGGCGCGGTTAGATCTGTTTTCGAATCGACGGGATTTACCAAGTGAGTTCCGAATGAAGGCAATTATTGTTAATGGGGCGTGGCCGAACGGCCAGATTGAAATGTAAGGTTTGAAATATCGATTAGATATATCTGACTTCCTTTATTGGTACAGGAAATGATCTACTTCTTTGATCCTCAAAATACTTTTATTTTCAAATCTTTCGTGGTCCCTTATGTAAAAGGACGTCTTATTATTTATAATCTTTACTTTTAAAATGTATTATAACTGTACAAGTTTATTAATTAATACTCAACAATTAAGCAATTTTCACTCGATTTAACATTTAACGTTTGAATCTATATATATAAAACATGCACAAGGACCTCCCCGAACTTTCAAAAAATCTTATTTAGCCATGAATCTCTCGTGAATCTCCGTCAACAATACAAGGCAGTTAAGTGCGCAAAATTGGGACAGATTAAAGGTGTATATTATACCGACAGCCGCGTGGCAGGAGTTTGAAATATAAAAAAAGAAAAGGATTCAATCCCCCCGACCAACGGCTTATATATTATACATAACGTAACAGGAGCGCGGAGCGTTACTTCTCTCTCTCCAACGCACACACACGCGCGCGAGTTCAGACACGCGTTAAATCGGCGGTCGATGGTTACGGCGGTAAACGCGACCGTGGCCGCTGCGGCTGTGGAAGGTCCTTATACTCGCTCGCTCCTTATTTCCGGCATAATCGGCGCGAACGATCCTCTTGTTGCAGGGAGAAACTTTCGCCGAGAGGCGAGTCGTCTCTCCGCGCGCGGGGACCTAAACTTTCGAGTGAAAGTGAGTGGATATAGGAGTCAGGAGGCTCGCGCGCGATCCCGTATACGCGCGAGAGAAGAACCGGGTGACCGTGGCATTCGGTGTACGGTGTGCGTTCCTTTTTTCTCTCCTTCGGCTTCCTACATATCCCTTCTCCGCGAGGACCGCGAGAGCGTGTCTTTTACTCGTCCTCGGCGCGAGCTGCAGTTACAAGAGTCTCGCCTGTCCGAGCTCTCGCGAGGCTATTGATCTCTCGACGCTCGGTGTCGCAGACATCGAGGCGACTAATTGCTTTTAATGGCGCGCGCAAGTGGTCCCGCAGAGCGCGCATTTACGCACTCTCGGCAACTCGCTCATCCTATATCGGTTTGTTTATCTTACCTCTCATGGGAGATTGCGAAGATATGCTTGTCATTCGCGCGGTTGCCGCGGCTTTTTTTCTATTTTCTCTCTCTCTTTCTCCCAACTCGTCCCTCGACAATATTCCTTAAGGGGATTGCATTTATCGAATTGCGGAAGTACCGTTCTTGGAAATACGCACCAAAGAGGTTTATGCTTTCAGAATGCTTTACATACACATGCATCAGCACTTCGGCTCATAAAACATCATTGATGGATTATGAAAGGTATGTAGTAGATCAAGTTATTGAGAAATAGGAAGAAAGTCATTGAGGCGGTTCCAGGAAAAAAAAAACACTTACACCAAGTGCTTTTTCTCTAAGTATTTCTTTTGTGAGACCAACGGGAAAACAAGCACTTTAGTAGATATAGATTTGTGCGAATAGATTCGGTCACACCGCAATATTTTAAATTTACGGAATTGACTTTAATCTTCTTTCATAAGTAACAATATTTATCTCTCACGAAGCTCCGAAAGAGACGATCTTTCTTTTTTTAGTCTGATTTAAAATTTAGGTTTTTGCCTTCTTCATACAGAAAAATTTGTACGATTAAAAAAAAATTCTCTTCGAAATAGCGTAGAAATACATGTTAGTGTCGAAGGCATAAAAAATATATCGCTAATTAGGTTACGGAGGCTAGATATTGAGTGTAAAAGTATTTAACGGGTTCCTTAATTTTTCAATACTGTATAAAATAAAGGTCTGTTACATTATTTATAGAATTTTGACATGTATTCTGTAAATAATATTTTGGTTGCTACACACATATGGTTCGGCCTAATAGTTATCCAAAAATTATAGAAATTTTAATTTTTAAAGATTGTCCTCTCTCTCTCTCTATATATATATAATAAAGAGATATTAATATTTTACTTTCCGTAAATAGTACATTATTGGAAAATTTATACAGATTATAATGCGGTGGTATTACATACTGCTTCTTACGCTTTAAATATATAATTGTTTTATTATATTTTTTACAAAAATAAGTAGCGGATCCACAGAAATTTGGTTTTAGTTTACATTGTAAATACTGATTTAAAACAGCTTTCATTTTCTTAAAAGTATAAGTATAAGCATCTTGTTCTATGCAATTACTTTTGTATTGTCACGTTGTTTAGTTTCACAACCCATAGTTCATACATCGCTGACAAAGAGCTGTTTTCTCGGAAAGATATTTTCAAACTATTCATTTTAATTAACATCAAATGAGCGGAAGATACAAAATGTGTTAATGTTTCATATTTCCGCTATCGTAAGAGTTACTTTATGAGATTTAAGTTTATCAATCGACAGTTTTGAATTATAAATATTTAACAATGTTTACATGCAAGTAAATCACAATTTAATGTTTTTCCTTGTATTTAACAATATATAGTGCAACCAATAAAGTCCGATGATTAATTAAAACTAATTCATAACTAATTAAAACATTTCAGTTGTATGTTGTGAGAACTATTTCAATATAACGCGTGAATTCACACACGTGTACTTATACGTTTCTGCTATTCATTATAAAAAAGACTATACATATGATACAAAAAATGTATACTTCAAAATATTTATAAACATTATGTTTCGTACAAATCAGGATTCTCATTCTTTCAAAAAAACTATAACTTTCGGCTTTCTAAACTTTTCCATCATACCTTGAATATTCAGTATAGCACAAGTTTACTCATAACTAAAATTGGTCATCTATATGGACCGCTAAGCAAAACATAAATTGCAACTTTAAAATGCCGTTACTCTGCAGTATGCTGTATTTTCATTTTAACATATGGTAATAACATCTACTTTTTATTTGCATTTCAAAACCAAAAACTTTTCCCGCGGCGCGATGCCGAGGGAAATTTTCAATTTCTAATCTTCTATTACGCGTAATCAGTAAATCATGCCATAATAAATGTTATAGAATTAACAATAGTTTTCTATTTACAGAAAATAAATACTTCTATGAATCAACGTAATCATTACAATCATCTCGATTAAATAATGTTCCTTTTATAAATGGAATCGATTAATACCGAAAAAAAAAGAAATACTAACTCCAGACAGAATAATTTACGCATTCATAACATCTTTCGAGACGTGAAAGTGAATGGTTTTCGAGCACTTTCATCCTCGAGGCTCTGGAGGCTCGTCTATACGACTTTCGTTCATCGCACTTTAATTTCCTATTTTATAAAGATCAATGATCTGTAATACCGCACATGGGAAGATCATTATTCCCCTTCGAACAGAACAATTGTGATATGATTGTTGAACCACGCATACAACTTCCCTGATTTCCTGCTACGTATTCTAATATATTTTTTGATTACAGAAAGTATCGTCTTACAATCTAACTTGGTTATAAAATAGCATAGTCTATACTTTATACAATAGAACTATTTTGTATTATTTATGACGGTAAATATCAATATATCACCGATGATATACTTATTGTGCATGCTATTCGCTTGTAAATCTCTAAGAGCTTATAGCCTTTTCAAATTAAGAGTTAACAGTTAACAAAATTCTAACAATTTTTTAAGGACAAACTATCTATTTTCCATTTATAAATTATTTGTGTTTATTTTTATTACTTTTAAAAATCAATAAATATATAATCAAATTAATAACATACTAATTTTTAAAATTTACAATAACATAAATCCATCAAAATAAATTGGAAAATATTATTTTATAACTATTTAGATATGCTTGCTCATTTATTATGAAAAAATTCTATTAATAATATATTAATTAATAAATGTTAAAACTTTGTGAAATTTAAAAAAAAATTTTTTGTCATATGATACAAATATTTTATAATTCTATGTATGTATATACTACTTCAATAATATTCCCAAGCCCAACTTCATTATTTGAATAAAATTTTTAAAATTAAACTATATATTTTATATAAAGAAGTTACAAAGCGTACCATTACTTGTCGTATACGATTTACACCTCGATTTACACTACACAAACATTTAAAAGACTGATGGCTGCTTAATTTTTTTTATCATTTAAGTACCGTCATATTTTACATAGTTTCTCTTTCACACTATATGAACGACAATATTTTAAAATATTCTAAACTTATGCATATTTTTATTTCATTTTAAAAGTTGAAATTGGTTTTATGATAAATATTAAACACTTTAAATGGATTTGTATACAATAAATTAGATACATCGTGTCACCAATAGTCGAATAAAAATAGTTGGTATATTCATTTCATTAATCAAGTATGAATTTATATTCCCTAAATATTTTTTTATGTTATAATTTTCTTTTTTAAATATTAAATAATTTTTTTACTAGCGGTTATTATACAAAGCTATAAATTAAAGTAATTTTTAACTGTTTAATTGCAGTAATACTCTTTTTAACTGATTGTTTAAATAATCTTTAAATAAGCTTTTAAATTAATAAGATTTTTGGTATTAGAATCATTGCATTTCAACGCAGTAGACTAACTTTTTAGTCCGTATTATGCAAAATTTTCATTGGTTTTAAAATTATAATCCTTCATCATTTCGGTTTTATCATAACATTAGTTATTGCAGGTCTTGCTATGTTAGAAACACATGACTGCAATCAAAATGTATCAAATTGCTTTCATTGCATAAAATAAGGTAAAAAAATCATTTTTATGTTAAAACCGAATGGTGTCAAATCTATTGACAAAAGTTATTCAACCATAAATGTTCCTAAATACTGAGGCAGGCGTAGGACTTGGATAAAACTGTAAAGGCGATGCGATGATTGGCATGGTCCTAAAATCAATTGGGGGCTCATCGATTTCTTCTTTTACCGCGTAACCCTGTCTTCCGATTGAGTTTGATGCGTCAAGGAATTCGGAACTTCTCCCTATACCGGATAGCGATTGACTCAATGATGATCCTGTAACTATTCAATTAAAATTTAGCAAGTATTGAAAAGTGTCTATTTCTCAACAGTAACCATAAACTTTTACTACGAGATAATTTTTCATAATTGTAAAGATTTTTCCATTTAATATAAAAGATAAAATGAAACTGACCGCTTGTATAGAGATTGATTTTAAATAATCATTTATCGATATTAGATTTAATTCATGCATGGGAATAGTCTTAAATAAGAAAAAATTAAAGTATATAATTAAGTGTAAATCACGATATATAAAATAATTTTAAAAGTCAATTAAGTTCTGGGTTGGTAAACTAAAATATTCTACGGTATCAGTTCCTAAAATTTAATGTGGGATATACATATAGGAAGAGTTAATTTGTTTGTAAATTGAAGTAATTAAAGGAAATAATCAACTTTAAAAAGTCTCACCAGGAAAGTAAGAACTGGCACTGCCAAAAGCTCCCGGCAGAGCCGATAGTCTCGGCCAATTCTTGGTGAACTCGGCGATTGACTTTTCGTACTCATCTAGATTCAGGCTATCCCGAATAACATATTCGTTCTTACCAGCACCGAGAGCCGGTGTCGGTGGAATCTTCGATACCACGCTGCTACTTTCCTTCAGCAGATCGTTACTCTGCCCTGGCTCGTGCCTGTTACTCGTTGCTTTCACTATGATCGGCCCTACTTTCGGGTAGACGGACGAGACTGCCGCTGACGTAGAGCTCTGACCGACCGACGGTTCGACCTTGGCGATCGGTTGACGGTGAGCTGGTGCGTAAAGTATTTGAGGCCGATCGACCGGCTGCGATCTCGGTGGTGAGTTCTTGCCGGTAAAATAGGGATCGGCGTTTACCACTCGATGATAGTATCCACTTGCTGCTGGAGTTGGACCATACACGGGGATCGTAGGCTGTCGCAGCCTGGGAGCTTCCGATGGGTATCTATCACATTTGAGCATAGAAAAGGTTATTCTTCCGATACATCCAATAGTCCATTACTTTCGCAACATTATTAAGAGTACTAATGATTATTCTTTCAAGATTATTTTTCCATAGACTCTGCGGTCACGTTTACACAGCTTTTTCGACGATTACGTATAGAAGAAAATAAGAGAGGGTAAATAAAGATTCGATTTTTAACTCTCCAGCGCAGGAATTACATAGGAAATCTTTCGTATTTTGTACACGTATTTTAAACTTATATTAATAAAATTTTTAATGCCTTAGTTAATTGATCGCTGGATGATTACAGAGTTATTTGTTATACTTACATTGACATAAATTACCTGATTTTATTTTATTTTGAATAATATGTTATATATAGGTATTTGATACACTGAAGCGTATAAATAATGGAGCTTAAAAGTGTGCGCTGTTAATCATAATAATTGAAGTTGGTGAGTTACGTTCAGTTATATTTTCAAAGAATTATTGAAATAAGTTTAGATTTATTGTGCTCAATGCAATTTTAGTACTAAAAGACTGCCATACTTGTCACCATTAAAATTGCAAAAGAAACGTATCAAAAACTTGTACTATTATTTAACGTGTAAAATATTTAAGACATCAACTAAATGCATGCGCCGACCGACCGTTTAATTTTTATTCGTAGGCCATTGATTAAATCTATTCAAACGAACATTCATAATTCTATCATAAATTTGAATTACAATATTAATTTATATAACAATATCTCAAATTTAGGTGCCATTCAAAACGCTTAAGTCATTTCTTTAAATGCTTCACTACATCCGACCATTACTATTTTAACAGTGGATAGAATTATAAGCAAATAGATAAGTATGGCGGTATATCGATTTTCAATCAATTTTTTTCCACCTTTCCTTTAAGTAAAGGGTCTACATTCTTTTGTAATTTAATATTTGCTAAGCTCTACACAATAACGTACATTTTTTACATTTATTTTAACGACTCTGAAATTCTAGTTGTATACCTACTCGTTGTCGTTGTATTGGAACTTGCACCATTTCGTATAGATATCATATAATCCTACAACAAGGCTATTTCAAATTTTTTACCGTGTTCTTAAAAATATTAAGATTTGTCAGATCAAAACAAAGAACTTTTTACGGTGTCAATTTTACCATTACATTAGAATAAGACAAGTAGCTCGAAAATGTAGGAATAGCAAAGGCACATTTAAGTAATAAATGCTATGTTTTCATTCAATCTCTTGTTAAGTATTCAGAATGTATAGCGCCATAAAATTATCATTTTTATGAAACTGGTATCTTGTGTACTTCTTGAAATAAGAAATAGTTTACAGCTTTTCTCTAAGCTGTTCGGGTTTTTAACGTTTTTGTACAATGCATACAATTAGCCTAGTTTTGGGCTCTTAATAAATAGAGAAAGTCAGTTATTTTAAACCCACAAATTTTAAACTATTTATGAATTTATTATTGTAGGGTGTTAAATACCAATTATACAATAACAAATTTTTTAAATAATAATAAATTAATCTCAACTATCTAAACTTTCATTTTAATAAAGAAATTTTACACCTACAATCTACTCTTGGATCTTGAGGCTCATTTTTTGTAATATGAAGGATAGCTTGTTCATTGGCAATTTTGTTTATTTAAAAATTTATTGATTGAATTGATAATTAATCTGTAACTTGATAACATCGTACAATACAGAACACATTAGCTTCTACATAAATTAACAATTTCAAAATATTATTTTCTGTACATTATAAATAGTTCAAGCCGTAAAAACTGTTTTTTTTATATGCAGTTATGAAGTGGACATAACAAATTTTTACCATGAGAATGCGAATTTTTGTCATTAAATAATTATATTTTTAAGTGTATTTATTTTTCTACGTGGATTTATTCTTATTAGTTTAGGATTTTTTTTCATTAATGATTATAAGAAAGTAGATGTTTAGGATGTACAGCAATACTATCAACGAATTTTTTTGTGAAATTTTGTTCTAAGGGAAGAATGGGAAATATCTATTTTATTTATAAATACTATAATGTCTTTAAATTAAAAATTTTGTTAAGAAAAAAATGTATATTGAACAAAGTATAAGAATGTGACTTATTCATATTTTTATAAAAGAACGTGGCAACTTTAATTCATAAATGCAGCAATATATATAATATACCCACAAAATAATTATTACATTATTAATTAAATTTTGTAGGTATAAGTTTTATTTTGTTTAGATATTGAATTAAAATTAAATGAAGATACTCCAAGAAAGATAATATTAATTCTTCTCTCAATAGAATAAGTTTAATGAACTGTGTCCTTACGTACATAAAAAGGCTATTAAAGAATCAGAAAAGAAGAAAAACTGTGAAATTCCGTTTTAAATAAGACGACGATTTATTGCTTGTTCATCTTGTCCGACTGTGCTCGGAACTTATCTACTAATTTGATATCAATCTGTCATGCTAATTTATGAATTATAGACTATCTAAATTTATCTAAAATTTTCGAAGCTAATTTTTTCCGGAAATGTTCTTTAATCCAGAATCTGTTTGACGGCATCGTATACTCAAGCTCTGCACGAATAAAGTATCGACAGAGCTGCCCTCTCAAATGCCCTGTATGTCGCTCGTTCACTGTATGCAAGCGTCTCTCGATTTGAAGTGACTGGGTCCATCGCTGCATTAATATTTTAACGGTACATGCAGGCCAGCGCAGAGAACTCAGTCATCCAAAATGGAAAGGTGCTCACCCATAGACTTATACGAGCGAGCGACGCTCGAAGTATTTCAGAAAGCAGCTAAGCCAATATTTTTACTGCAGCTCATGGAGGCTTAAAAAGGAAAAGTCAAACAAGGAATAGAAACAAATATAGCAAATGAAAGTTTTATTCCTTGCATCTGTTCCCATTGCATATATAAATAAATAATAGTATCCCATCCTTTTCCTGCATCTTTTCCTATATCTTTTCTTTCTCCTTTTCCACTGAGACTTTCCGCTGAATTAGACGGAATTTACTATACATCCGTTATGATCGTATTCTCCTTTCTTATCCACCTTATTGTTTCATAGCATTCTAAACTAACCTGCTTTGTTTGATAGATGACTGTACGAGGGCTCCCTTCAACTTTTCGTAAGGTACATGCTCCCTTCCATAAGTCGGATAATTGACAGCCTTTACGTATGGCGAAGTGGCATGGCTAACTGCGTCATGAGCGTGTTGAAAATCCGTGGCACCTGGAGGCATAGGCCCGTAAGAATTGTACGGCGAGTACTTGGTGTACGTCGGCGATGATCGTACATTGGATCGTGTACCTGACACCGGACTTCTTCGGATTTGTTTGTTCGGAATCACTACTATGATTTTTTCCCTGAAAAAAATATAACTTTTTATATATAGTCTTGCTCCCGGTGTTATCAACTATTCCAGCTAAATCTACATAGTCTTATTTTTTTTTCTTGTTCCGTATGAATTTTTCATCAAGCTAACATTTTCATGCGGAGATAGTGAACTTGCAACCGTTAAGCTTTTCTTCCGGCGAATTGTATACAGTATAATGCAGTGGCGAGCGAAGTATTATAAAAGTAAAAATTTCATCTGCATGGGCGTTTTAAACTATGTAAGATTAAACGGTTTTACTTTTTCTAGGTATGCAATTTAAATGTGAATCAGAGCATGGCCCGATGGGCAGTACGATGGCCTAATAAAAGTGTAAGCGTAAAACGTGAACCAGTCAAGTCGAATGGAATTTATAAACGAATTTCTTCTCCATACCATTGGACTGTACCAGTTCGGCTTGACTTTAACAATTGCATTATTAAAGATGGACACAAAAAGTTTGACTCTTTTATGGTGCTTCAACCGATTTAATGGCGATATCTCATTATACTTTCATTCGCTTTTATTGCCTTTAGTTAACTCTCGACTTCTCTCACCTCTCACCATGTTTATAGCAGAAAGTGGCGTTACACTTTATTTTCTAGGATTGTTGTATGAAAATTATCGAGAGTACGCGGAAATGCACATGTGCGGTGGTAAAATGGCCGTTTAGGCCTGCAATTTTCCGCCTTGTGGTCGTAAACGAAATGTTATGTTTAAACTGCTGAATTGAAGGTGTATCTATCTCGCCACTAAAATAATAAGGTTTGATATTTATGTCTTGTACCTATAACATCTATCTAACGTGATTTCGAAAGTTATAATAGGGTAATAGTATCTTATAGTACTTGCACTTTCAAGGAAATTCAAGGGAACTGTATATTTTTTGAGATTTTAAATGAAACTCGGCTGGTTTAGACGTATCCGCTTGCGAGGGGAATACTGAAAATTGACTTGCACAACTATATAATTTTATTTTCTAACACATATTAACGTAGAATGCGTTTACGATGCTATATACGTGAAAACGAGTAATCTCAGAGATTAAGCTATTATTATGCTTCGCAGCGCTTCCAAGCATTTGTAATCGCTGACTAACAAAGTGCAGCTCTAGTCATCGCATTAAACTTTTATAATACTTGAATAATAATTTATAAACAGGGTGTTAATTACTTTAAAAATAATACCTCTCCCTCGATCTCCAGGATATTATTCAATTTTATGTTTGAAATTTGTATACGTACGCATTAACTATAAGGAGATTGCACACCGTTAAAATGGCGACACCAACGATCTGAAAATTAAAAAATATGTTATGAATAAACCATATTATTATGATTACTAATGAATTTGGTGGCTTTTCGTCAATGAAATGTATAGCGAATCAATTAAAAATCGTAAAATTTAAACGTTAAATTTAAAATTATTATAAGTTGTATTCATTACTTACTTATATGAATAAAAAATGTAAATAAAAAAAAATTTAAATAAAATAAATAGAATAGAAGTTTTATTGTTAATTTATAAAGTTAAATACACAGTTAAAAATCTGAATAAGTAAATTGAAATTACACATATTGACTGCATTATATTACACCCAGTTAAAAATCTATTCAATTTTAAGCACAATGTATATGTTAAAGTTTCAACTACACATCTTTTATGTTAAATGAATTTGTTCTATCAAAATTACTACATTACTGAATTTAACACATAAATTACATAAATTATGGACTTTTAGAAATACGAATTTTATAAAATCCTAAATTTTCAAAACTAAACAATCAAAATAAAATATTAAACATTTGACCGCATAGTTAATAAATTACTTTAAAATTTTAAGATCTGTGTGAAACAAGTACCATGTCAATAATTTAAAAAATTATTATCTTATTATACTTTACATACTACACTACGAAATACTGTATATATAACGAATACTATCGCGAAGAAAAAGATCTTTTGTCCACATTTAATCGTTAATCTTATTAGAAATTCTTTCTTTTAATATAAACAGTTAAAATGTCCTTATTTTCCCGTTCTAATGTTTGTCCTTCATTGCAAAGACAGGAGTTAAGTTCTCTTGCTATACGTAAGCTACACGGCCTACCGCTATGGATGCACCTTTAACGGGTACGATATCCCGCGAGCATGATAAATGCACATTTATCTTAAAAATTAAGATCAGCCCGAAGCGGCGGTCACGCCACAAAACTAGGACACACCGCATCTAACTTTCCTCGAGGCCAAGAGAAGAAAAATCAAAGCATAGAACCCAAGTAATACTCGAATAAAAGTATATATATATATATTCTATATAAATATAGCTCTGATTGTATCGGCGATTAATAGCGATAGAATTTTGATGCAGGATCGCACTTACGAGTCGACTCATCGCGCCGATGATGCGGTCGCACCTCCTGAACATCGAGTCTCGCGCGACGACACAGGGATATATATAATATATATTATATATTATATATCCCAAACGCTGTGACACGTGCGCGCACACCACACGGACCAACTCTGCACGAGATTATAGTCTATTCAGCTCGGGAGATGCCGACACATTGCGCCAACGGCACAGCTTACACTCCCTCTTTTATACGACGAGCGGGGAAAAAGAGAAGAAAAATGAGAATGAAAAAAAAAAGTCGGACAGAGCGGTAAGCGAAGCCGCACACCGACCGCACTCGGCCATTCTCTGTACGAGCGCCTCTATGTGTTTCTATGTGCGTGTATGTGTGTGTGTGTGTGTTTGTATGTGTGGGTGTGTACAAGGGGGCCGAACGGGCCGAAGGAAAAGAAAATTGGTGAATCGCGAGTGCGTGTCCTCCCACCTGTATAAGCGCCGCGTCTCTCTCCACGCGACAATGGAGATTTTTCTCCGGGGCGCTACGTAGTATACGCTCGGATGTCGGAGCGAGCGAGAGGCTAGCCATGCGGTATACGTCGGTGTAGCCAGCCAAATGAGATGTAGGCAAGCATGACCTAGTGAAGGCTCTCGAGCGCGCACCTTACGCACACACACACAGTCGCTATCTCCGTTGCATGCACATGCGCCGCCGAACTGTAGCCGAGCCTTCTGAAACCTGCCAATTAATCGCCACTTTCTTCTCCTCGCCCTCTCTCGTTCCGCTAATTGCAATATCGAGCGCGGCCATGCACGGAGATTGAAAATTCCCCGCGCTTGCTCTAGATTAGCGGGAACGCGTAACGCGTATACGCTGCATGTATCCGCGCACCCACTATGTACGACTCGCCATCGGATACATATGCATGCAGGTATACGAGATTGGTATTTTTCATTATGGCCATAAGGAGCGAGAATCACCGGCGCGACGCGGCTCGGGCTTTTTGCCTATATATACCAGAGAATCGAATCCTGTACGGGATTGAAAAGCATGTTAATTTAATTTACGGATTTTTACGAAATTGTCGTATATCGAATTTCTATACTGGAGCGAATTGACTTACGCGAGCAGCAATGTATAATATATCGTCGAGATTTCATTTCGCTGCTGGTTGTACCGATTTGTATAATATAAACACAGTTTGGTTTACTTTCTTTTTACTTACGTATAGCTACAGAAAGAACTGTCATTATACTTTATAAGGATAAGTAGGTATACCCAAATTGGCCCACTTGATAGCTCCCCACCTATAGTTTACGATTAAGAATAATAAGATTTTATCTATTTCCAATTTCATCAATAATAAGACATTCTCACAGCCATTTAACAGCAACTTAAAAACAAAATATCTTGGGCATTGATGATGCCTTACTTTATTTAATTTAAGAAAAACAGTTAAGGTACTTTGAGTAAATTAGAAGGGCTGACAGTAAAATTAAAAGTTCAATCTGTGAACTTGTACTTCTTTTTAATACTTAAAAAAATGATTTCAGTTAAAAACGAATATGGCGCCATTGGGAATACATGGAAAAAGTCGAATTTATTGCGACATGTATACTTAATGAATTTGAGTAGAAACATAAGTATGTAGCAAGACACTGATATTCAATCCAGTATTTTTTTTTAAACTTTCCCTTGAAATAAGGGGGTCATTTTTTAAATTAACTGTTTTTCTACGTTCTAAATAACAACATAGGTTTCATAAATTCCCTGTAAGTAACTACAGTATTCCAATCTCGTAGGCATTCTCTTCTTATATTCCCTATACATTATAATTTTCTGCGCAGACAAAATATATAACTTCATGAATATGCTAATTTTAAAAGTAAAATTCGTAATTACATGTTTAAAACTTTAAGACACTTACTCTCGATTTTACTAAAACGAAAGTTCATTAACATATTAACATAATTAAAAAACTCCATCTCTGCACAAGAAGAGTCCATACCCCCCGAATCACGGATTTGGCAGAAATTTTATAAAAACATATTCAGATCGAAAATACGAGATACGTGTCTTGGAGTTTATTCCAAGGAGAACTAAGTCCGACTTAGGACCCATTTAACCAAAATGTATGGAAAATCATAATCGGCTTTAAGTTTTTATAGCAAGGTCAATGTACATTTTAGGAAATGTCGCATAGTACAAATTACAAGTATAGATTAATAATATTCCTCTTGCATTTGAAAACCAGTTATAAGAAATAATCATTCGAAAATTATGAGCCATTGCCAACAATGACCAGTTTTCAAGATACAGAGGCTAAAACTTTTGATTTCACATTGTACAGTATATCTATATAAAACCTTTTAATCCTTAACCCATTAACGACCAACAACCCGAATTTTCAACAAATTTTTCAAGGCTTTTTTTCAACTGAAAAAAAGGTTTTAAAAAATTTGAAAAACATATCCGACGTATTTTGAGCTGTACTTTCGAATGGTGATACCGATTTTTTGTTAAAATACTACTGCAAAAAATAGGGCAGGTTTTTCACGAAAAAATGTTAAAAAATTTGGAAATTTTCAACTTTATCAATTTTTTTCATAAGGAAAACGCAATGACAATAATTCAAAATACTTCAAAAAAGGGTAATCGATGTTCAAATATTACGGGACAATTTTTTTCATGATTCTAAAATATTTTTAAAATTTCTAAATTTTTTATATAATAGTTGAAAATTTCTAAATTTTTTCACTTTTTTCGTGAAAATACACCATATTTTTTTTTGTCAAGAGTGTTTTAGCAAAAAATAAGTCTCACTATTCGAAAGAACAGGTCAAAAAGGCCGGATAAGATCTTTCCGAAATTTTTCATAACCTTTTTAGTTGTAAAAGAGCCCTCTAAGAAGTCTGAAAAATTGCTTATTAAATTTTGAGTTTTTTGGGATTTTGCGAAATTTTGAAGAGGTTAAAAATATTTTAGAACCATGTAAAAAATTTCCCCGTAATATTTGAACATCGATTGCACTTTTTTGCAGTATTTTGAATAATTGTCATTGCATTTTCTTTATGAAAAAAATTCATAGAGTTGAAAATTTCCAAATTTTTTTACTTTTTTTCGTGAAAAACACGCCATATTTTTTTGCAGGAGTATTTTAACAAAAAATCTGTATCACCATTCGAAAGAATAGCTCAAAATACGTCAGATATGATCTTTTTCAAATTTTTTCAAACCTTTTTTTTCGAAAATTCGGGGTCTTGGTCGTTAATGGGTTAATATTTCTAAAACTATCCATTTTTGAACTTTTTGGCCATTGACACTTGAAAATAGAGTATAGTATAGTTCATGACTTCCCGATTCAAAATGTCAATAGCCACAAAGTCCAAAAATGGATAGTTTTCGAAATATTAAGGATTAAACTATTTTATATTGATATACTGTACAATGTAAAATCGAATGTTTGACCCTCTGTATCTGGAAAACTGGCTATTGTTGAACTTTGTGTCCAAGGAGACTTTTGATCAAGATATTATTAACTACATTATACTACATTTTCAGCCAATTTGACCGTGATCACTTTCTCTACTAGTGTGTGCGGGGTCTTTTATACTCATAACCACTATTGTAAGGTGCACTTCTTAAAACATATACAGTTTCTTAATACGTTACGTATAGAGTAAAAGGAGAACAAAATCCTAATAAAATGAAAGATAATACGAAAATTATGAATTATGAATAAATATAATAATTGTATATAAATATTAGAAATGAAATATGCGTTTCGCCCCAGATTACTTGCTGAAGGCTCATCAGTAAGATGACAAGTACCCTATCTTAGACGTAAATGATATATTGGTTTTGTGCTCTCTATATAGTGAAATATGATAAATTTAATAATGGAGCAGAAAAATCGGCTTCCATCTAGCAGGAGTTGTTCGAAGTAAAAAATTTTTTCCAAAAGGAGGGTCGCATTTGCAAAACTCATCTCCTGTAGAATTTAAAATTCTGTTTTTTAAGTTCTGTAGAATTTAAAATTCTACAGAAACCAAGTCTCACCGATATATTTTTCGTATTAACAATAATATATATATATATGTATATATAAATTGACTTCCGGTTGGAACGCCAAGCGGGTGAGATCATAGGCATAGAGGCTCGAGGAAAATCTTGTTATAAAGTGAGAAAAAGTGTTCTAAAAAAGGTTAAGTGTGAAAAGAAGGAAGTGATTGAGAAAGAGAAAGCAAGGAGTAAAAAGGAAAATAATTAGAAGTAATAGAAACAGTGAAAATTGAAAAGTGATCAGTAACTGCAGTTATAAGTTAGAGAGGCGTTGCAAAATGGCTGACGAGAGAATCGAAATCACAGAGGAAAAAGACGAGAGATCCGGAATCACAGAAGAAAGAGAAAACAGTGACGAGGAAGGCTTAGGACTGGAAATAAGGAAAAAGAAAAGAGGTAGGCCTAGGAAAGAAAAAGGGGAAACAAGCGGAGTATTATTAATGAAGGACTTTTTGGCATCATACAGTTCGGGATCTGAAGTGAATTTTGGGAAAGGAAAAGTAATGCATTTGCCGATTAAAAATAAGGAGGAAAGTATAGTAGCTGAAATGAATTCGAGGGAGAAGCCAGTGGTGGCAATGGATAGTAAAACAGAGTCGGAAGGAATGGAGGCAATGGAAGAGGGCATTACAAGTGGCCAGGATCGAGTGGACTCAAACATTGGAAAACGAAGGATGATGCTTCAAGGTACACAGGAGGCCGAAGATAGGGAAATAGAAACTACCAAAAACAGTAAAGAAACTGAAAAAAGGAGATTAAGGCAAGAGGAGGGTAAGACAGCACGCGCACAAAAAGACGAATTAGATCAATTTAAGTTTACAATAGGGAGGTTAGAACAAAAAATAATAGGTTGGGAAATAAGGAATCAATCAATGGCAAAATAAATAAAGAACCTATAAGAGTGCAGATAAAAATGGAAAGAGAAATGAACGCGAAGGAGAATGATAGAGAAGAAGAAGAAACGATAGATGGAAATGCAAACGAAAGAAATACTGTAGAAAACATGGTAAGAGAGAACAGAGGATGTTTGAACAAAATCCCAGAAGCATTAAGTAAGCAGATGATAGATTGGGAACTAAAGGAAAGAAAAATATATTTTCGAGGGGAACAAGAACGATAGGGAAAGGACTAAAAGAGGAAATAAAATAATTCATGTTGGAATGGTTAAACATACCAATATGTATAATAATAATTAATCTTTATTTTAACATTATGTTTTACAAATTTTATACAAAGTTACACTTGTATTTTTCCTTAGCCTTTTTCCTTTTGGTCACCGTCCAGCATTACCCTTCTCTCTCTATTCTAAAATACTTCATTTTCCTGTTTGCCTATATTCGCTCTATTTTATATCTCTTTTCTTTTTCTATTTCTATCTACCCTGCTCTCTATCTCGTCCTCTTTTCTTTCGCATGTCTTTATTCCACTTTTCTCTTTCTTCTTTGTTCTTCACCCGTGTCTTCTTTCTTTCTGTCTTGCTTAGAGCTGTTATTTCTTCCTTCTCTATGTTCTTTTTCTCTCTCACTCCTCCAGAATTTTTTTATTCTTTCTCTACCTTTTTCTGCTTATGCTGCACTTTTCCTTTCTTTGGGTCCTGTCCTCGCTCTCTTTTTCCTCTGTTCACTCTTTCTTCCTCTTCCTTCCTTTTTTCTTTTTTGCCTTTCGTCTCGCGTAGTCCTCCATTCTTTTTCTTCCGCTCTTTTCGATACCTCTTCACTTCCCTTATCTATCCTCAACCCCGATTAACTCTTTCTCTCTTCATCCTATACCCAGAAATGCTCATCAACGTATATCTTTCCGTATGCTACTTTTATGGTAGGTTTCTTTTCTATTCTTCCCTCTTTCCAAAGTTCCATCCCTTTTTTTAATCTCTTTTTTTTTTCTTCTCTAATTTTCCACTGCATTTCTCTCTCCTGTTTTGTTAGGTCCCCTTCTACATTTACCCTGGTTCCTCTTAACTTATTTTTGTTCACCATTACTTTCTTTTTTTCGCTCCAACTTTGACATTCTATTCCTATTATACATTTCTTTGTCCTTATTTTCCACACTCTTTTTATTTTCGGGTTAATTCCCAACTTTTCTTTAAACCACCTTTTGACTTGTTCTTCTATCTCACTCTTGTCCCAATCTTCTATCCCTGTTATAATTAAATTGTTTTTAATCCTTTTTCTTTCATATTCTTCTGTTATTTTCTTATTACTTTCCGTCCTTTTTTCCAAACCCTCCATTCTTTCTTCCATGTCCTCCAACCTTCCGTCTTCCTTCTTTCGTTCGATTTTGCACCTGCTCTCGTGTTCTTCCCATTTTTGCTTCAGTTTTTCAACTTCTTCCTGGCATTTTTTAACCTTTTCCTCTGTCTCCTTTATTGATTTGTTATTCCATTTCGTGCTTTCCTCCATACGTTCTTTTATCTCCTCTCTTTCTTCCTACACGGAGAGAAATTTGGAAAGGATTTATGTCAGTAACCATGGACACCTATTTCTTCAATTGTCAGTCGATACATTTTGTGTCAACAGAGGAGGCTATGTTCTTCAATGCAGCGCTGAGGTGCTGGGCCACGGCCGATGGGAAGAAAATCCGCCCATCTGCCAAGGCACGAAGAAGTAGAAAGGAGGGGGTAATGTTTTGATGCGTGTTTTCTTTACAACTATATATGTGCTTTCTCCTCTTCTCTTTCTCTCTCCTCTTCTTCTTCACTTCCTTTCTAATTCTTCGTGCCTCGGCAGATGGGCGGATTTTCTTCCCATCGGCCGAGGCCCAGCACCTCGACGCTGTATTGAAGAACATAACCTCTATAATTGACACAAAATGTCTCGTCTGACAATTGAAGAAATAGGTTACAATGTTATTAACATAAATCCTTTCCAAATTTTTCTCCGTGTATATTTCCTTTAGTGCGTCTTCCAATATTTCCCTCGCCTTTTTAATTTTCCCCCTTGTGTCTCTTCCTTTCTTTATTTCTCTTTTCATTATCTCTAATATTCTATATATCCCATTTCTCAGCCTCCAATTTCCCTTGCCCCTCATTTCTCCAGCCCTTTCTAGCCTCACTTTTCTATACTGGGTTTTCTCCGTTCTTTCTTCTCTTTTTGACTTTGTCTTTCTTTCCCAACTCTTTTAAAACCCAAGCTTTTATTACACTTTCCATTTTTTGCTTATTAGCACTCAACTTTTCCTCTAAATTCACTTTCTACTCTATTTTTTCGAGCATACACTCTTTACATGAGTTTGCTGGGCGGCGGTCATCTTTTCTCCCCACATACCAATATACATATAAAAAAGATAAGAGCAATAGGAGGGGGATTAGTTTTAGAACTAGAGTCCATGGAAAACAAAATAGAAATTATGAAAAGAAGAATACTATTAAAGGGAACAAAAATATGGATCGAAGACGAATATACGGAACGAGAAAAAGAAGTAAAAGGATGGTTAGAAGCAACAGCATAAGAAGAAAGAGGAAACGGTCTAAAATGTCAAACGGGATACATGAAAATAAAAGTGGAGGATGTGTGGTATGAGTGGAGAAACTGAGTGTAATAACAGTGTTTAATAATAGTAGATACATTAAGGTGGTTTTAAGAGAAATGAAAAGCATAATAGAAAACAGTAGTATTGAAGATGAACAAATGATAATAGTAGGGGACTTAAATGCTAGAATAAGGGAGAAACAGGATCAGAAGGTGAAACAGCTAAGATATAGGATAAAAAATGGCGAAACGAGAGGCGATTGGACAGGGAACTTAACGTATGTAGGGGAGGGAGGACATTCGGTTCTCCATCTTGTCATCGTAGTAGAAAGCTCAGAGGAAGACTTAATAAATGAAATCAGAGTTATACCGCGGATAGAATCAGATCACTTGTCTGTATACTTCCAATTAAAATTAGATAGTTATAGAAATAAAGAAAGAATAAGTTATAAGGAAGAGAGTAAAATAGTACAGCTAAAGTGGGATCCAAATAAAGCCGAGGAATATCAAAAGGAAATGCAGGATAGAGAGAGAAAAATAGGAAAAGGAGAAAAAGATCCTCAAAACAGATGGGAAATTCTATAATGAAGGAAATATGGGAAACAGCGGAAAAATTAGAATTGATTGATGGAAAATTTGGAAAAAAAAATTATATCTATTAAATACAATTGTAAACGCAGCATGCTTATATGGAACAGAATTATGGGGGTGGAAAAAATGGGATAATATAGAGAAAGTTCAGAGTAGATTTGTGAAAATGACCTTGGGAGTAAACAGTAATACTCCAGACTATATATGGAGAATAAAAGCGGGAAGATATAGTCTACGAATAGAGACGAGAAAGAGAGCTGCAAATTATATAGTGGGACTGTTAGGAATGGAGAACGAAAGGTGATCAAAAATATGTTTGAGGGAAGCAATCAGGGAGATCAAAAATAGTAATCCAACTAAATGCGGAAAAAGTTTAGAGAAAGCATTTCATGAAGTGGGAGACGGGGAAGGAATAGAAAAGTTGGATCAAAATAGTGATACAGAGGAAATACAAAAATACTCAAGGGGGGTTTAAGGGGGGAAACTCCTTTAGAAACGAAAAAATGATGGTTTTTTTAAGAATTTTTTTTGAGGAGACAAAAATATTTATTATTTCCTGAATTTTAATAACATTTTTAGACACTATTAAAAAACCTTAAATGATTTTTTATTTAAAAAAAAACAAACAAAATGGCGGTGCTATGTGGCGCCGTAGTTCGCAACGTGACGAGCGACTTTGCAATTGGTGTAATTTTTTTGGGTGATCTGAAACAAAACAAAGAAACAGTTTTCGATTAGTAGTATAATATTAGTAGTAGTATAATTTCGCTCTATGCTTACCTACAAATGCATAAAAAATTACAAAATTGTAAATTCGACATCTTTTTTAAAAAAGTACAATTTTTCACCGTTTTTTTTTGTTATATTTTTGTTTAAAAAATTACTTTTTTAATAAGGCAAGTTTAGATCTTTAGGTATAAATAGAAAACAATACTATAAAGTAACTTCGTGGAAATTTTGAGCAAGTTCTGTCGTTTAGTTTTTAAATGAGAAGTTACGCCAATTCAAAAAAATGTAGTTTTTAGAAAAACGCGTTTAAAGTTTTTACACATGAAAACTTGACATTTTGGCTCCCAAAATTCAACTGTATGCACCGAACGTTCGATCGAGACTGATTGAGTAGTTGACTCACCGTTTATTTACTATAATTTGGTATAATTTTATATACCTGCTCTGTAACGGTCTTTTCACTCGAAGCGCGCTGCATAACATCTGCTCCAATACAATTAAAGGTAGGACCGACGTACACAAAAGGGATTATGAAAGAGGCATTGACCTGCCTTTAGAGCTCCGTATACCTGCGGCGCACGGGTGGTGCGCTCTGAAATGAGTCACGCTCACAGGCTGCAACTCTCATAGGACTTTGAATTTCACTTTGAAACTTTTGCACGATATTCTTGAAGGAATAAACTAATTTTTTATGCAAAAATTAATTTAAGAAAATTGTAAAGGAGTTTCACCCCTTAAAAGTATTCAGAGATCACGAACTGCAAGGGGACTGAAATAATATAGGGAGCTCAAGATTTTAAGAAAATTATAAGGATTGAAAAACAGTAGTAGGTTGTGAAAAATACTGAAAAATCAAAAAGATCAACGGCACAATAAAAGAACAGTGGGCAAGATTAAGGTGTGGTAGTATAGGTAGAAGAGAGGAGCAAGGGTTATAAAGACACAAGATGTAGAATATGAAAGTAGGAAACGGAAACAATAGAACAAATTTGGAACTGTAAAATTGCAAAGGGCCAGATAAAAGAAGAATGGGTAAAAGAGGTAGAAAAATGGGGTTTACAAAGCAGTGAAGGAAAGATAAAAAGAAAACTCCTAAATATATTAAAGGGAGAACCTGTAGAGGAGATATGCTTCTATAGTAAAGAGTTCGAAAAAATGGCAAGGTCGAGATCGAATGAAAAGGGGAAAGAGGAAATTTAGCGATAAAAATAAAATAAAATAAAATAATAGCTGTTTAAGAAACAAACCAAAGTAGTGTGATATTGTAACATTAAGTAATGTATTAGTGATGTAAGGTAGAATAGGGCTGACTATGTAAAAATGCGGGATACACAGGATTGTCGTGTAAAGAAATGTAAAAAGATTGTAAAAATCTGTAAATTTGCTTCATTAGTACTTTTTTTTAATAATCATTTAAGGATTTTTGGAAGACCAAAAATTGTAAAATTACCAATCGCAGAAAATACCGTGATAGTATCCGTATTAGACTAAAAAATTAAAGATACAGGTAAGCAGTATTTTATATTCATTTATAAAAACGTTTTATTTCATTCATACGATTATAAAAGATTACGGAAAAGAAATAATGACTGTATTTTGTGTGGCTTACTTTTAATTATAACGAGTCTCCTTAAGATTGAGTATTTTGATTCGAAAGATGTTATGCACGTAGGGCAAAAAACTGTCTTTAGTAAATGATGAGTTTTGTAAAAGTAGAAATTACAGTACTAGAGCGTTTTCATTCATTGCAGAGGAAACGTTGACATATTGTTAGTTACAAATTCTCATCAATTTTAAGAAAATGCGTATTGGTATCATGTAAAGAGAATAGCTATGTAAAGAGAAGAGCTATGTATATTACCAATAGGAAATACTGTAGAAACAGTTTAGCATGTTTAAGGAGTAACACCACTCTACGGTCGAAAAAAAGGCCTAATTTTGACAATTTATTTTGGGAGTGTGGGAAAAGGAATAGTATTTCATTTTAGAAGGTTCATTTAAAATATATTGAAGTAGGAAAAAAATATTTTTTATTATTATTTTAATGTAAAATGGCGGCGATACAGCTAATCTCCAGAAAATTTTTTTTGAAAGGTGCTCTGTGGGCGAACAAATTTCTCGGAAACTATGAGAGCTGGAACAAAAAAATAAATTTTTAAAACTTTATACTACTATCTAGAGAAGTACATAGGATTTTTTTTATATGAAATTTTGTAGAAATGGTGCACTGTCGAACAAAACATATGAATTTTTGGACAAAAAAAGAGCAGTAAATTGTTTATAAAACATGCAATTTACATCAAATCAAAAAACGGCTATGTACTTCTTTAGAGAATCTACTTGTGAAGTTAATGTAAAAATTACAAGTCGATCTATGCAATGATATTAAAGCAATGTGTTTTCCCAGTAGTATTGTTTAAACCAAAAAAAAATCAATTTTTTGAAAATTCTAGAGTGGTGTTACCCTTTAATAACTGTTTTATTGTTTTTTTTTTACTTGTTAGACCAAAGCTCGAATGAATTTATACAATAAATAATAATAATACTATTCAAGCGATACCATTTTTGAAACAATTTTTTTGCCAATAGTTAGACGCGGCGTGTAAGCAAAAAAATCATGCTCACTAAATTCTTAAAGAATAACCTCCGAAAATTGGTATGAAAATTTTTGCAAATATTCTGTTTCTATATACACACGTCCGTAAAAGAAAAATTTTTAACAAATATTTTTTAAATTTTCAGAGCAATAGGCTAGAGATATTTGCTTACAAGAATTCTTACACAAACATTTAGTAAGCGGAAAATTAAGCAGAAATTTCAAATTCAGTAGGCAAGAAAATTATGTACACTGCTTTTTTGCACACAAACCGACGAGAATTTACACAAAAAACTAAATATTTTTGTGAAAATTTTGTAAATGCCTACCCAAACTTATGCAAAAAAATTTTGTAAAAAGTCGTTTTTTCTTACAAATACAGAAGTATGCAAGAATTCAGTAACAAATCATCACAAAATCTTGCAATAAATCTTGCAGAATTTTTTGCAAGATATTTTGCAAAAATCATTCAAAATTTTGTACAAACATTCTGCAAGATTAATGTAAAGAAATTGTGGTATACAAATCTTGCAGAATTTTTGGCAATATTTTCAGCAAAAATTCTTTCAAAACTGTTTGCATACCCTTTACAGCATTAATGTACTGAAATTTGGGTAAATTAATCATGCAGAATGTTTTGTAAGATTTTTTGCAAAAAATCTCTCAAAACCCTTGTGTACCTTTAGCAAGATTAATTTTGGTACATAACGACAGAAATTTTAGTATGTAAATCTTGCATAAATTCAAGCATAAAAACATGCAAAAACTCATGTAAAAAATCTACACAAATTCTTTCATAAATTCTTGTATATATTCTTGCAGATATTCTTGCACATATTCCTGCATAAAATCCTGCAAAAAATTATTCGAAGAATTTTGGCCGGTTTTTTTGTACGGGTAGAATAAGCAAAAAAGGCAAGATGGATTCAAACGGAAGCGTCATTCTACGGAAGAAGAGAAGCAGATGTGGATGGACAAGTATGAAAATTTAGTGCATAAAAGTGTGGAATCTGCTTCTAAATATTCCACGATCACTTGCAATGACAATATGATTAAATAGTGCTATTAATAATAATATATGAAAAATAATATACTTTCCATAAATAATTACTTTTATAATAAATTTTAGATGAGTTGCTATCTATGTATATAAGATTTATTTATATACTGGGCTTCATGGTCAATGCGAAGAAACTGTAAATGGAAAAATAAAATTTCCAATGAAGTATATTATAATTCAAAATCATATAGAGATGCTTCTAAATCGAAAAAAGCAATGGATGTTATAAAACTGGTCGATATCGGAGTCTATGTCCATAAGAATTTGGCTAATCGTTGCATAAGATAGCAGAAAAATAATAATGGCCACATACCACTAAAGTCAGAATGGACAGAAGCTATTTAAACTTTTTTTTAATTATTAAAAGCGAAGAAAAAATCACATGAGAAATCAGGTGAGTTCCCGTGTTAAAAAGTCAGGTGAAAAATCACCTGATTTTTCACCTGATTTCTCACCTGATTTTTTAAAGCAGGGGACTTCGGCGCAAGATGAATCGCGTTCTCATTAAACTCGGCCATAACATTGATGCTAAAATGAGGGGTGGTAAGCGAGGAAATCTACTGTAACGCGTTCCCGATTTCGCCTCGGAGATTGAAGCTACTACCTTAGCGATGCGCATCCTGCTCCCAATGGTAAAGAAGAAACCGCGCTGACTCTAATAAGTTATCCGGGCGGACCTCAATGATTCCGCGACGTTTATTCCGCAACTTGGAAGTTCCACGCCGAGGATCCGAGCAGCACACACTCGATAAAGAAGAAAATGGCTCATCCACAACCCACAGAAGCATCGAGGAAGATGTTTGCCTATAGCCCCGGAAAGTGTTACGGATCGTGACGAGCCAGCGCGATATGATATATGGAGACAATATGAAGAGGAGAGAATCAGCACGGACGTGAGCTGACTGGTTAGAGCATTCGACTTCAGCGTGAGACATTTCGGGTTTGGATCGCGTTCGTTCGTCTTTTTTATTAAGAATATTTATAAAATAAAATTATTGATCGTATAAATATACTTACGACTCGCTTGATCATCATAGGACAAATTTACTGCGATTCTTTAAAATAATATACAAATTGCGAGTAAATTCAAATTCATACTCCAGTACACGCTGTTTAAACAAAGAAAAACCACGAACGGCCTATCAACAACATCGACAAAAGTTTTTTATATACTACATTGTTTGATTTATATAGCCTGAAAAGGTGAGTATAAGTATTGTAACCCCTCCAAACTTCACAATTTGTATATTGTTTTAAAGAATTACAATAAATAATTGTCATATTGATGATCAATCGAATCGTGTATTTACATGTTTATCTATACCAACCTATTTTCAACCTATTTGTTGGAAAAATAGCTTCTAAACTTTATTAAAATTATTGATTTGTATAAAGAGAAAAATTTTACAAATGCAGGTTCACCGTAATATTATTTTTAAAGAATTAATGCAAAATATGCTAGTGGAATCGAATCATTCGCTTCGATGGAGAGGAAGCTTTGTATCGGTTGATGGTAAATAAAAATTTTTTTTAATATAATTGGAAAAATTATGCACAAAAATTGACTAGCTTTGACAAAAATTGTGTGTGAATGTGTATATGTATGTATACATCCATGTATCTCGAGAAACAAGCCTCATCTTGATAGTATCTCTATTTAGATGTAACGTTTTAAGCTCATTTGGCAGCTTGCTGAAAGTTTTAATTGCTATTGTTTCATTATTCTTGAGACTAATAGTTTTTTTTTTATTTTAGGTAGGATTAATAATTTGTTTCTAGTATTACTGTTTGAGTCTATATATTTCTTTTGAAGATCTTTGTAAAAATGTAATGAGCATTCTATTTCAAACGATTCTCTAATTGTTAAAGGTCTATTTAATTCTTTATCCTTTTTTAAAACTATTTTTAGTATTCTATTTTGAAAACGTACTAATATATTTAGTACATTACTATAAGCTCCACCCCAGGCTATGATACCATAAGTTGCAATGCTGTGTAAACACTCATAATATAATGTCATTAATGATTTTTTATGCATTATTTTACATAGCTTATTAAATATAAATAGCAAGTACTTTGTTTTATTTGTTATATATCTAATGCGATTTTCCCACTTCATTTGATAATCAAAAATAACACCTAGATATTTAGTACTACAGACTCTTTCGTTCTTTCTATCATTGATATGAATTTGTAGATTAGTTGGAGCACTATTGCTATAAATTCCAAGACCCATATATACTGTTTTAGATATATTTAACGATAATTCATTTAGTGCAATCCAGTTGTGCACTTCATATAAATATTTGTTCATTTTTTCTTCTGATTTTTGCCAGTTAACATCTGTACTTAGAATAACTGTTTATATATACCTAATGATTTGATGGCTAGCGCCTTTTGAACATTTAACAGCTCTAAGTAAATGATGATTTCCTGACTCAAATGAAAACGTTGAGTGGCACCATAATGGTCCCCAATTCAATACACTATCGAATAAATGCAACAATTAATGGATGTTATATGTCATAGCTTTCTGTCCAAAGAATTTTTCGGTTTTTCCTACGAATTCATATAGCATTTCATCAGCTCGATTTAACTCTATGACGTGAATCTTATCTTGCAATTATATATATAGAGGCTCTCTACGATGAGAAGCCAGTGATTAAAGAGATCCCTACTTAAATGTTCCGGCAGAACAACGGTACTATAATACAAAGTGTAATTTTCCCATTCTCAGGCTTAGCAGTCATTCCTGCAACTTATTGGTCAATCGACTCAATCTTGAAATTTGATGTGGAGCGGTAATATTATTAATTTTTGCATCGATTTCTCTGATGTCGTCATTATTCATTAATAGCTAATATGATATTCTGTGATCTGTTTTGCTACACCTTCCAAACAGCAATGCATATAATCAGGAACTACTCCCGAAATAATATTAAAGGACGGTAAATTTATAAGCGCAGATGGACACTTTATGCCATTTACTGGGGTTTCAGGAGTCGCAATCATCATATCATGAACAGTACTTTCATGATCTCTTAGATTGACAGGGGTTTCGAATAAAATATATTTTATAGCATCGTCGATCCACACACCAGGATGGAGGCACCAACTACAAGCACATCTCCCATTAAATTGTTTTATTCCCTGAACAGGAGCCCGAGCGACCGAATCAATGCAGCAGTTAACAATATGTAACTTTAAAACATGATCTTGTCCACGTATAATGCATGGAATACCTTCGTTTCTCAACCTATTTATCATATCAACAAAAATTCCTAAAAAAATACTCATATCTGTTTTTTTTTATTAAACCATAATCCGCAAGTAATCAATTTCGACATTCGTACTTGTTTCTGCAATTCATTAAGCATAAGATACAGTGGCCAGGTAGAATTTTTAGAGCTCTTGAATTTACTTGCTCCATCCGTATTGAAAACTGCCCTAACGTAATTCGATTTTTCTTCTTCGGACAAAGAACTGACTAATTTCCGATATTCCTTACCGTCATATACATCACTTAAATAATGTTTTTCGTGAACTCTTTCTTTAACTACATATTCATAATGATCTTGATAAATTGTTATCACGTCTTTTATTTGTAATGAGGGATCTAATAAAACAAAGAAACTTGTATTATAATTGAATTTGTTAAATCAAGTTCCAGCGTGCAAATACTACATTTACTTATATTATTGATTTCACCAAATTTGCCTATGTATGCCGTACAGTTTGGGCATACAGCGTAGAATTCAGCTTTGTCCAAAGGATTGAACAATTTATCAAAAAGATACTTTGAATCCGGTAAAACCGCAACTCCAAAAATGGTATTTATTAATTTAAATAAATTCGTCATACCAAAGACCGATAAATTATTTGAAATACAATACTTTAAAACCATTAATAGTAACTCGCCTTTGCTCACATCAACAGAAACTGATTCTGGCTTAAAAAAATTCGAAATTAATAAAATAAAATAAAAAAGAATAATTGTTGATTTCCGAATAAAATAAATATAGTAATGGAACCTTGCAATACTAAAAATTAAAGTTTTATTGAAACTTATTAAAATTTCAAAAACATTTTTTTAATTGTGTCCCTCTTAATGAATGAGTCTTAAGTTTGCATCATTCAAGCTCAACGAAAAAATTTTTTCTAACCGCTTCCATACTGTAGATATAGATTCTAGAGGATGAACAGATACAGTATATAAATTTTCAGCAATATAGAAAATCAGCAATCTACCCTTATAAGGGAGTAGCATCCCAAAATGGAAAATGCCAAAACTTGAATTTCTCAATTCGTTGCATATGATGTTTATGAGTTTTTTTTATCAATGATATATGTTCTTTGGTGTAAAAATAGCCTGCAAAAAAATTCCTGAAAAATCGACCGTCCGGACATTTTTGTAGGAGAGGGTAAACATAAAAAAAATCAATAATTCTGATATTTCAAATTCTCAATTCATTGCATATGGCATTGATGACTTTTTTATTGATGATATATATTCTTGCTCCAAAAAAAAGTTTCAGAAAAATCGATCATCCGGACATTTCTCTAGGAGGGAGTAACGATCGAAAAAATAAAAAATTCTGATATTTATATTTCTCAATTTATTGCATATGGTATTTATTAATGATATATGTTCTTCGAAGTGCAGATAGCCTGCAAAAAAATTTCATCATAAGATATTCACCAAAAAGAAATATGAATTGATAAAATTTAATAATAAAAATAAACACCAATATTTTATAATACAGAGAAATAATGCTAAACATTGAAAAATAATGACAAAAAATAACAAATAAAAACTGCCGAAGTCATAACTACTATTATTGATATTTATTTTTTATTATTGGTTATTATTTTAAATTATTCGCCAGTAATTTCTGAAATTTTTTGTAACTATACTCAGGGTTGCAAGTTAAATGTAGAAAATAAATTTAGAAGGATTTCTAGCTAGATTATTAGAAAAAATTGGATAGGTATCAAGCTGAATTCCTAGTACAATCCGATATGCAATTTATTTGTTGCAAACAAATTCATGTCGTCATCACATATATGTGATGTTTTTGTGAGACAGACATTTATATTATTTTAGTTTCTCCTGAATGCTTTGTAAAGATATAAATATATTCTTGAATTTTTCTTTCAATTGTCTTTTTTAGAAACATATGTAACTTCTTATGGAATGGCAAAGAAGAGATGTACTAATCCGACCTCTGTAACACAATCAGACTTGTCAAACCAGCATGAAAGTCTTCCGAAAAATGATGACCGTAAGACTACCAAGCAAACGGCAAGAAAACCCATTTCATTGCCCTCTGTAGTTCAAAAAGCTGTTGCTTCTGCAAGCAATAAAGGAACAATAGCTTCGTCATTTTCAAAAGCTGCCGCGTCCGCAAGCAAAGAGATAACATTTCGATTACTCGCAAAACCTTCATGTTCCTCTTCACTGTAAATGTCATCAAGTAATACACCAACATCGGATTTAGAAATGCGGGAATTTCTTGGTAGACCGCTATACTTGGGAGACTAGAAAACTAAAAATTGTGAAACGCCCAAATCTTCCCGTCACAGTCGAACGATTCGTGAAAGATTATCACGCTTACACCAATCGCGGATGAACAAAGATAACACAGGCCCACAAAAAAAATAAAAAGGTCTGTGCAGTTAACCAGACCTACGATTTCTTGTGTATTTTTCGACGCTGAATCCGAATTTGCAATAAAAAAATAGGGTCCAGCTACATATCTGGGGGGTTTCCATGAGAAACCTCATTTTTTTCGATTTTTTCATGGTTTTTCTCAGATTAAAAAAAAATAAAGAAAAATTTAATTTGATTGACCTCAGAATCAAGTTCTACGGAAAAA
>UELU01139223.1:0-12105 GCA_900490025.1 Megastigmus dorsalis | reverse complement strand
ACATTAGATTTGTATTCAGTGATCTCATAAATAAAACAATTAATGTTACCAGTTCATTTAATATAATAAATAATTGAAATAACAATTATTTTATTTAAAAAATATAAATATGTCCGCCATATTGGATCCGCCATTTTGAATTTTAAAATTCTAATGGCAGATTCGTATTCAGCGACCTCGATAACATATATGAACATGTTGTTTTTATGGATTGCATGCAATAAAAAATGAATGAATTTGCAAATAGCCAAAGTCAGGGATAACTCCTGCGCAGGAGGGTTAATCTACGCCATCGAATTAATAAATAAGCACTATAATATCTCTTATAATTATAAACAAAATCGGCCCTTTTTCCCTGGCACCTGGACGATTAATGAAATATAGTCTATCATCTTTTAAAATTCCGAGATCTTTAATACAGTTCACTCTCCCGGTATCCGTAGACTTAATATTAAATACAAAATTAACCCTATAACTATTTTTAGAAAAAGATATTACTTTAGACTTAGTATTATTTAATTTAAAACCATTATTCTCAGGCCGTGATATAATAGTATCCAAGGATATTTGCAACTTTAAGCTATCATTATCAGTATTGATCGCGTATTAATTAGTTTAACATCATTAGCGTAGCACATTACAATTTAACGATTTACTTATGTCATTTATAAACGCAATAAACAATAAGGGATCAAGATGCGAACTTTTGGGACACCTGATGGCATGCGAACACAGATGAAATAAAACCTTTCACTCTAACAGTCCTATTCGCGTGGTGCTATGAACGATGATAACTATGATAACACCTATCCTCTTATGCCTAAATTATACAACTTACTCAACAATCAGACGTGATTAACAGTCAAATAGCGTCAATAGCATCAACCTGTTCTCCAGTCTCAAGTGAAGTAGCAATATAATTTGCAAATATTAAAAGATTAGTTACTGTAGATAGATCCTTCGTAAAACCATGTTGTTCTGATACAAAACAAAAATTCGCTTAATTTTCCAGTTACAAAATTTTTTGCAAAACAACTTTGAATAGCGACACAAGGTTCTACTGAAGATACAATATCATAATTAAACGTATACGTTCATTAGTTAAATATTATTATTACTATTATTATTTTTATCCGTTATTTTTAGTCTATAGATGGTACTTTGTATTTTGAGACAGTGTCTTTGATTGAAATTTTATGTGAATAAATTTGGTTTCGTCATTTATATATCTTATTAATTATTTTTATTCAGGAAATTCTATCTACATTCATTATACTTATACATATGTTCACTTTTTAATATATCCTGGCGTAATTAATTGTATTTATTTTTGCACAGATATTTCTATTTAAACTATAAGCGTGCCCGTGCGCTGTGTTTGCCGCCTCGTCGTCGCGCGCAGTGTGTCTACACCGACTCTATGTATATTATACAGTGGTGTATAGCAGCGGGCGCAGCTCTGGTTCTGCTCGAACTGACAAGGGGAACCCACGATCTCCGGGCTCAAACCTTGGAAAGTAGATTCTGGTACCTGAAAATGCAGTTCAGAACCAATTTTGCGACAAATGGGCACAATTTTATAAGATAACAGCTACTTAAGCCAAATACGGAATCATTTATGAAATTGCTTCACGCTTTATAACTCGGCAACAAACTAAAACAAAAAAAGTTTCTTAATTACAAATGAAAATTGAGAATGCGACATTCATTTTGAGAGGTTATATACATAAATAGCTGAATTTGTTCAAAAGTTATGAGAGTTTGAAAATTAGGCAAAAGAGTTTTAAGTTCGAGATTGTGTTTAGTTTTGAAACGATCATAACTTTCGAATAAGCAGAGCTTTTGACTTTTACAACCTCTCAAATTAAAAGTCGCGTTCTCAATTTTTATTTGTGATTTCGAAACATTTTATATTTTATTTAGTCGCTAATCTGTAAAGCATGAAACGAATGTATGAATTTTCGCGTATTTGGCTTGAGTAGCCACTTGAGCTTAATTTATAGCTAAACAGAAAATATAAGGCGCGGAAAAAGGAATGCTGGTGGTCCTCTATACTGTGTCTATTATCGAGTGTCTCGGTGCTCGTTCGCTTGCTCGCTCACTTGGCGCCGATTTTTATTACCCTAAGGGTATTTATCCATATGGTGCTGTGTATTAGAGGCATGCTTGTACGTGTCATATTTCGGGTTGTGCGTTGCTTGCATTTTTTCCAAGAAACGCGTCTTCGACTTTTTTTTTTTTGGTCTCACGACTTTCTAGCACTGGCGATACTTCGACTATTGATAGATTTATATTTTCTCCTATAGTGAGAGGAAAGGCGTGAAATAGTGCGGACGGAGGATAGAATTGAAAATTTAAGGAAAAATTTTTTTTTTAATTTTACTACGATTTACCCGATGTTAAAGAGGATCGTGCAAGTTTCAGCGCCTAACTCCAAAAAGCCCGTCCTGTAGGCCAAAAAACGTGTTTTTTCTAATTTTAAATTAAAAAGATATTTTTTGCATAATCTAGAAAAAAAATTTTTTGGTTACTTTTGGTGCGAAATTTTTAATTTTTCAAGCGTTTGAAAAAATTGCTTTTAAAAATCAGTCTGATGAGATTCCAGGCTGGAAAAATTTTAAAATGTGTATTTTTATGGAATCTAGTATGCCTATTTGGTTTAGCCTAGTTTGGCCTTTTTTGACGAACCACGTACCTATAAACCGTGCATTACTTATTTTTTTGACAAAATAGTACTCCTAAATATATATAACCATAAAAGTTTCTGAAAGACCTGAATAATTAAGAACTTGGTAAAAAGAAATTGGTAAAAAGACTCCAAATAGCCTCAAAATTACTGTGACGTCCAAAAACTATTACTTAGTACTTATTTTCACTGCGTTAATCCTAATGCAAGGAGTCACCGCATTTGTTGTGTTAATTTTTGAGCCAACGTCTTAATTATTATTTGGTTTAAATGATAAGTTAAAACGCGATATTAGCTACCGAATAAAATTTAAAAAACCCTTATTTATTTTAAGTACATCATTAATTTAAAAACTTTAAATATGTAAAATTTCATTTTCTTGCATTTTTCAGGCTTGCCCTTTCCCTAATCCCCGAAAGAAAATTGAATTATTTTATTTCTCTTTAAAATAAAACAATTGTACTATCGAAACACACAATCTAGAATTATCATAAATAGGGCTTAAATATAAAAACTATGTTTAAAATAAAACCACCGTACTATTGAATACACGGCTTAGAATTGGTTTAAACTAGATTCTATAATTTGCAACTGTATATTAATGGTGACGCGCGCGCTGCACCCACGACCGCGCGCGAATACCTTGTTGACAGTAAAGTTGCTCTGTCCGGAGTCGACCAGCATATTATAAACGTTTTTCTTGCTAACTTTATGCATGTTTTAGACCGAAAGGGTGCACACAGGCTCGCCTCCTGCGAACAGAACAGGGAGCCTATGGCAAATTATTGTCGGCGCACGCATTGCCGAGTACATAGCCGGGCGCGAATAAACCCTTAAGTGCTCGGTAAGGATCAGCAAAAACTCCTTGAAAGTCAGCAGATGAATTTCTGCCGTGTGCATTAGGTGGCGCTCATTGGAGATCCCGGAGACTGCCATCATACCTGTTTGGAGTTGCTCCAGGAGAGCGTGAATGGTGTCGGAGGTTTTCCCGGCTCTTGACCAGCTGCGCAAGGAAGACATGGCTTCGAGCAAGCTGGGCCAGAGGGAGTTTGGAAAGTTATGAACAAGAATTTCCTTGGATTAGTATATATGTATTGCTTTTTTCAAGGAATCAATCCAGCTTTCTCATAAAATAATTATTGCTACGCTTACAATGAGGTTTGGGGGCCGAGTGCAAAGATTTATATACATATTTAATATTGACCGTGTCGTTGAATTTAACTTTTTTGGTTCCAATTTTATTTTTATTTTTAACAATAGATTCTAATTTTTTTCTTTTTAAAATATTGGGAATGAATTTATTTTTTTATTATTGGTTGTTGGTTGGTCAATAGTCCTGCGATTGCAGTCGCGAAAGTCTGTATCGGCCCTACTTTGCGTAGATTGCACCTCATTCGCAATTGGAATGTCGTCAGTTTCGTTTTGTGGCTGTGCGCTGGCCACCAGAGCATTGTCAGAGGTGGTACATTGTGTGAGGAATGTTCCAATATCGCAGTCCTCATTTTCCAGCGACGATTCGTGTACGAAAGTATTCTCGCGCTTCCGTGTATGTGCAGGAGAACTGCAAAGTCCGTTTGAATTCTCGGGTTTGATCCTAGACATGTATTGTTTGAATTCCGTTAAAAAGGTATCACCTTGTGTAGTTAAATCACGAAATTCTAATATGTCGCCCTGTATTGCCAATTTAGTGCCTTATACAAGTTCCGCTGGACTAGCGTCTGTGTCTAGGCTTAGTGTGCACACTGGCATGTAGCCCTAATAAAACGGTCGTCAGTATTTTAGTCCAGTCAGGATTTTGTGTCCGGCACATGATCGCTGTTTTCAACTGTCTGTGCCATCGTTCTATTATGCCGTTTGATTCAGGTCGGTAGGCTGTCGTACATGTGCGCTGACTACCGATCAATTCTAATAATGAATTAAATAGTTGCGACTCGAATTGTCGCCCTTGGTCTGTGGTGAGAGTGATCGGTGCACCAAAGCGTGACACCCAAGTGTCATAGAATGCACGTGCAACGGTTGATGCTGAGATATCGAAAAGAGGAGTTGCCTCTGGCCAACGCGAAAATCTATCTATGATGGTTAACAGATATCTGTAACCTTCGCTAGGAGGTATGGGGCCAACGATCTCTATGTGCACGTTAGCGAAACTTGCGTCGGGACTACAAAATGGGAAAGCAAAAGTTTATTTTCCCTAGAGATTTTTGATCGTTGGCAATCCGTGCAAGTATTGGACCATTTTTTATGTCTTTGCACATATTAGGCCATACATAGTGCTGCCTGATTAGCCTGTCCGTTACCCTGGCGGACGGGTGTGCATTGTTGATATGTGCGCGGAATAAAAGGTCTAAAGGTTTTCGCATAAAAATTACAATATGCAGACACGCCTTCGGGTCCCCAACGCAGTTTAGTTAATTTTAAAGGGTGACCTGGGTTCTCTGAAATTGTTTTCAACTCTTCGTCACTCTGTTGCTCGCGTAAAATTTCTTCGAGTGTGAAAAACGTTGGAAAGTGAAATGCGTTGATAGCTGCAAGGGTTTTCTTAACAAAGGGTTCACCGTTTGATGCCTCATCCTGCCAATTGAATGTGGTTGTCACGATGGAGGGATCGATACGGGATAAAAAATCAGCAACTAGATTCTTATCACCCCGCAGGTAGCAGACTTCGGTATTGAACTGAGCTATGATAGCTGAGTAAGATAGCCTGCGAGCGCGGATAGATGGGCAGTTATCCGGATTCTGCGAGAGAGCGTATATTAAGGGCTTGTGGTCTGGATAGATCTTAAAGAAGCGACCTTCCAAAAAGTAATTAAAATGCTTTAATGCTTCATTTATAGCCGTGAGTTCGCGATCGTAAGTAGAGTAGCGAGTTTGTGGGGGTGTGAACTTTTTAGAGAAGAATGTCAGTGGTTGCCAGTTCCCATCGACAAATTGCTCCAAAGAAGCTCCCATGGCGAAGTTCAAAGCATCGGATGAGGCGCGCAACTCCGCGTATTCACACGGGTAGACTAAATTGACTGTGTTGACGATGTCATTTTTTATCTTTTGGAAGGTACTTTCCGCGTTAACATTCCATATTATGGGTGTTTTATCCCTTTTTTATTACCTTTAATTAAAGTGTCTACGTGTTTCGGCTGCCCAAGGTGTCGATTGTCTGTAAAAGTTTGCCAAACCCAAAAATCTGCGTAATTAGTAGTATGGGGTTTGGAAATTTTTTTTATTACTTCTACAAGTTTAGGGTCTGGTTTAAGACCATCTTTGTTAATAGTATGGTCTAAGAAGACTAACTCATTAGTACCGAAAGTGCATTTGCTTAAATTAAGCTGTAAGTGAAAGTTTTGCAATCTTTCGAGCACTGTTTTTAAATGCTTCTTATGCTCTTCGGGAGAGGCAGAAGCTATTAGTATATCATCAATATAGGTAAAAACATAGTCTAAATCCCCCGACGTCATGTTGACATATCTCTGAAAGGTTTGCGACGCGTTTCTAAAGCCAAATGTCATGACTAGAAATTCATAAAGGTCAAAAGGTGTAATGACTGCCGTTTTTGGCACGTCATCGTGGAAAATGGGAATCTGTAAAAATGCGCTTTCTAGATCAAGCGCGGAAAATATAGTTTTTCTATATAGATTCGAAGAGAAATCATGTATGTTGGGTATAGGATACCTATCCGGAACCGTGTGTATCCGTGTTGCCCAAGGGCTTTTTGAGGGTCTGCAGATACCCGATTTACATCATTTTTCAAATTCGCGTTTCGCTATTTTAAGTTTTTCAGGCGGTAAACTTCGCGGTCTTTGGGCGCACAGTGGACCAAAGGTTTTAATATAGTGATAAATGCATCTTTTTTTAAGAGGTTTCGGTTTATCTATGCCTATAGCCGCGGGAAATTTATTTAGAAAGTGCGCGTACTTGTTTTTAGGATTGAGAAGTGATATCTGCAGGTTATGGACTGCTTTATTAATCCCCGGTATGATTTCACGGGTGTGAGCATTAATCAATTGCCTTTTATTTAAATCAAGCTGTAAGTGGAAATATTTTAAAGCGTCCCCACCAAGAATGGAGTAGGGTATGTCTGCCACTACGAAGGTCTAAAATAACTCTCTTTTAAATCCTAGGTTAAGTTTTTTACGCAGTGTACCATATGTGCTAATCACGGTATCATTCGCAGTATATAATTTAATGTTAGACTTCTTGTTGTAATGACCACGTGGCTTAGGGGTAACAGAGATTTCTGCCCCTGAATCAATCAAAAACATCTCGTCTGTATATTTATTTTTGACGTGGAGACGTATAGATTTGTTTTCGGCGACATTCGTCTCCATAATGTGCCGAACATTCAGTTTAACTATCTTTATTTTTTTTATAAGTTTGTTTTTTGCGTGCTGAGAAATTATTTTTATGTGTGAAGTCGGTTTGTAGTACGGTTTGATGAAGTTGAAGGCTTTTTACCGTATTTCGAGTGATAAAGGCAATAATTTTTTCTCCTTTTATTAAAGTGGTATTCGCGATCCAGAGATTTAGCACGTTCCCTTGTTTATTTAATAGGAGCGCGGTTATCTCGATTATTGTTTTGCTTAATCAATGCATCTATTTTTGTCATAGTCTCTGTAAAGATCTGTGCATCAACCTGTTTTATTTCACAGATTGTAGGGCTTCTATCGTAAAGATTCGCATGTACTTGGTCTGCCAGTGCGACTACGGTAGCTTTATTTTCGGATGTTACTTCATTAATCAAAAGTACACGTATATTCGACGGTAAATTCGCTTTCCATGCTTTTAATATCAAAGAGCGTGGCATCTCTCCTCCCGCGAGGCTAATTAGTTTGTACAAATACTCCGAGGGCTTACGTGTGTCCATTGGGACACCTTTGAATTATCTTTGCAGTTTTGCGTCTTCCGATTTTGTATATTTTTTAATTAAAACGTTTTTAATTCCTATGTAATGATTATTGGGTTGTAATAATTTAATCCTATCGGATATTTCCGTTAGAGTATTTTGACTTAGATTTGGTATGAGATTAATAAATTTAATGTTGTCATCCATAAAGTTTTGAACGAGTAGTGATACTCATACATATCAAAACAAGTCTTTGGGTCATGATGCCAGAAGGGCATATTTATTTGTTTGAAATTTACATTGGTCCTAAGTACGGATTGAGCACTGTTGCTAGGTCCGTTAAGGGGATGCCGTATATCGACAAAAATTCCTACATTACCGGTACTCTGATTTTTCGTTATATGGGCCAATGCTTTGATGAAAAGATTTCAGATTGCACAAAATAACAGAATAGTATACCCAGAATATGCCTCTGCTCCTTAATTATCAAACAAATTAAATAAATTAATAATATTAGTCTGTATTGAAGCAGCTGATGGGGACACAGAACATTTATGGCTGTGTTAATAGTATTGACGCATTATCCATGAAAAACGTAGCAGAGGCAATATCCTGTAGCTATATAGAATATTTTACGATACATAACGTTGACATTAGAGCTATAATAAGCCGCAATAACAAAAAGTATAAAACCAAAACGTGCATTATCAAAAGCAGACGCCATGATTGTTACAGGCATTAGCAGCTGAGCTTTGTTAAATACTCATAGATGGCACTGACACTCTTTTCTAACATAAATTATCTATTCCAACCAGCTGTAGTCTAAGTGGATGGAGCCGCAAACACGATGTTTCGAGCTCGGCCCACGTAGACTATCGACTATGTGAAGATTTGAGGTTAGGCATGCGATTTTTCGTTATACGAATTCCTGCTTAATCAGAACTGAGAGGAATTTCGAGGAGAGACAGAAAATATATTTACGATCATCCCTCTGCAAATACATTTCTACATTATTACACAATTCCATAAAATAATGAGGCTCTCATTGCCGAAGCAGAAGAGACTTTATCTCTGTACTGCTTATTTTATGTTCTTTGTAAGCTATTAGTCTGCATGTACTATAATAAAAAATACAATATAATCAACTCTATTTACTTGTATATGTAGATATTCTCAAAAAGTATTTTAATTATAGACTTTATATATTTAGAAGCATTGATTCTCGTCGCGACATATGAAATATAAACCTCAATACGACGTCTGTCAGTCTACGAGGGCCGAGCCGCAAACACGACGTTGCGAGCTCGGCCCACGTAGACTATCGACTATGTCAAGATTTAAGGTTAGGCATGCGATTTTTCGTTATACCAATTCCTGCGTAATCAGAACTGAATGGAGCGACTGATAATATATTTTCGATCATACCTCTGCAATTATATTTCTACATTATCACACTATTCCGTAAAATAATGATTCTCTGATTGTTGAAGCCGAAGAGATTTTATCTCCGTACTGAGATTTTGAATGGATTCTAAGCTATTAGTTTGTAATTGACTATAATAAAAAAAGAATATTATCAACTCTATTTACATGTATACGTACTTTATCTCAACAAGCATTTTATATTGAGATTAAGCATTCAGAAGCATTGATTCTTGTCGGGACATATGGAATATAAATTTCAATTCGCAGTCTGTCAGTCTACGTGGACGGAGCCACAAACATAGCGTTTCGAGCTCCGTCCACGTAGACTATCGACTTTGTCAAGATTTGAGATTAGGTCTACCACTACGGTTTTTCGATTTATGCATTCCCTCATGAATGATGACACCGATGGCGCTCCGTGCTTATTCTTATTTTCAGGTTAATATGTACCAGCTGGTAAAACAGTAAGTTAACCTGAAAAAGTTTTTTTTGTACTACGGTATCCCCTTAAGATATGAAAAATGGTCATTATTCACATTATGCCGGCACATACAGTACCGAATTGTAAAAATCCTGAAAAAAGTCGATCGAAATATGATTGAGTGAGTTTTTCAAAATTACTGTCGTTTACCAGGTTTTCAAAGTTGCTATTTTCCATGAGATGAAATTTTGATTCGAGTCTGTATACTACTGACTGTACGAGCGTTGAATGTTTAAGTGGCAACATAAAATGTTCGTGGAGTCTATCTAAGTTAGTCAGTGGATAGAGTCCAGAAGTTAAAAAATTTGGAATATCTTTATAATTATATGTAGGGGTCTCGAGAGGTTGCAAAATTTGGGGAGCCTGAGCGATGGTGGCATTTGGTCTTTACTTAACTCATGTACCATCTATGTTAAACATATAGGCGGTACAATAAAGTTACATTCCTTTGGAGTGCCTAAAGCTATGATAATGTGGGTATTGGGTTTTAGAAAACGGGAATGGTTGCCGCATGTGACGGGATGTTCGTCGAAGCAAAAGTTAGTTTGTCTATGCATACAACTAACTGATTGGCACTAAATAATATGTGCGACTTCGCCGGCTGGACGAAGATGTCTGGATGAGAATGAAGATGTGTCATTGAATTTGAGAGAGATTGGCTCTTGTGACATAAATTGGAATCAGCCCGAAACCAAGAAAGTACAGATTCAACTGCTCCAAAAGGTCCAATATCAACCCTTAGACATCATCGGCTACAGGATAAAGGTCATCAGATAAATTAGATATTGTGGCATGCATTTGCACATATGAGACACACTAAACGGCGACGAGACCTTTATGGTTAGTGTAAATCGAAAATCGTGTCGAGAAGCGGTTAAATATGGTTATTATAAACACGATAATATTATAATTCGCGATCTACAATATTACAAATTATCGTACAGTCATTCTCGTGGGATCTTTAACAGTAGACGGCATCTGTTCTGGTACGAACTTTGTATAAAAAAATATTGCTTTTCCCAACGTTTTTGTAAGAGATAGTTTAGAAATTACATTATATAAAGTGTAGCTGTAGACCAGGGAGACCAAGTAATTTTACCATCGATGTCGTTTGTTCGTGAAAGGTTCGTGCGTAGATAATTCTCAAACCTATTTCTTTTGGACCCTCAACCCGACATCCTCTTGTAAATTCGAATTATACACAATTCTGTATGAAGGCTTAAGTACTCGAGTAAAAGACCCTTCCAATGATAGTCCGAATGTCCAATGATAGTCCATGAATTTTGCCAATACCACCGAAAACATTCAATTCGGCCTTGCTAAGACTGGTGAGTTATCAATTTGCGGATACACAGTTAATACCACTGAACATCCCAAACTTTTCATTTTGGAAATTAAAAATAAACCGAGCTTCGCAATCCAAAAATCTCTGGACATCCATGATGTTTTATCATCAGCCTATTTCAATACAAAATTAGCCTACTTAGCCAGACATGTAGAGAACCAAATTCAAAATCTTTACAAAGATTCAGTTTTACACCTGTGTCTCTTGGCCAGACAAATCCTCTTAAATTCAATGACACATCTTCATTCTCATCCAGACATCTTCGCCCCAGCCGTAATGAAAACTCGCGGTTATACAGCAATTCCAGCCGGCGAAGTCGCACATATTATTCAGTGCGAACCAGTTAGTTGTATGCATAGACAAAGTAACTTTTGCTTCGACGAACTTCCCATCACATGCGGCAACCATTCCCGTTTTTTAAAACCCAATACCCACATTATCATACCTTTAGGCACTCCAAAGGAATGCAACTTTATTGTACCGCCTATGTTTAACATAGATGGTACATAGGTTAAGTAAAGACCAAATGCCACCATCGCTCAGGCTCCCCAAATTTTGCAACCTCTCGAGACCCCTACATATAATTATAAAGATATTCCAAATTTTTTAACTTCTGGACTCTATCCACTGACTAACTTAGATAGACTCCACGAACATTTTATGTTTCCGCTTAAACATTCAGCGCTCATACAGTCAGTAGTATACAGACTCGAATCAAAATCTCATCTCATGGAAAATGGCAACTTTGAAAACCTGGTAAACGACAGTAATTTTTAAAAACTCACTCAATCATATTTCTATCGACTCTTTTCAGGATTTTTACAATTCGGTAATGTATGTGTCGGCATAATGTGAATAATGACCATTTTTCATATCTTAAGATTGGTAGTAGACACCATTATTCATGGATACACCTTGTATACCACTTATGGATGGAGCATCAATCTTCTTGATTCTATCTTCGGTTCTATTACTAATTTACTTGTATACCGATCTTACCGATTTCCCGATCATACTCAACGACAACGCACTCGCGGAAATACTGAAACGCAAAACATACCTCTAAACAGACACATTCGTAGCCTAGATCGCAGCATTGAAGAATTAGAATCCCACTTATTATACCGCCTTACATTGGGATAAAGAAAAGCCAAAAGCACGCATAATTATTTAACCTATTAAATTTTTTCTTAAAACTTTTTTTTGATAATAAATTTTATTAAAAAGTACTATTTAAATAGCATATATTTAATAATTAATTATAAAATGATATCATATTATATATAATATATAATATATAATGAATATGAATATAATATATATATATATATATA
>UELU01139222.1:100952-134127 GCA_900490025.1 Megastigmus dorsalis | reverse complement strand
CCCCCCCAACTTTAACGCTCGTTCTCGTACACGATTGAAGTATACGCGCGCAAAATGTTGAGAATTGATTCCTAGCTGGCGCACTGGTTTCGTTGAGGATATACAACTCGTATCGACAGGCTAAGCTATCTTTTACAGGATAAAATTTTCGAAATTTGGATCCTAGGTAAAAGGTTATATTTTACGGTCCTGTAACAACTTCGTGCTGGAATATTATTGAGTTTCTGCATGGATCTTTTGCAAAGTGAGAATTGAGTAAGAGAGCATTTCAATTGATATTAATTGTGCTCATTATTCTCTGCTCTGTTGTTTTTCGAAAGCGAGACATTAGTAGTATTCGAGGAAAGATAGGAAATAGTGAGAGCTATTTTACCGTTTGGGGGCGCTAGTGTAATGGGTACCATATACCAAACACAAGTATCAAAAATATATTTTGTTGAATTTGCTCGCGTGGGAAGAGGATTTAAAATTATTTTTAAAAAAGAAATAACTCGTTGATTCAATCTAGCTGTATATCTAGAATAGAATTTTTATTAACTCTAGAAGATTACCAAATAAAAAGATATACACTATTATTGCTCCTCATAGTAATTGTTTTATAAAGAAAATCTCTAAGACTATTATTTCCTTTGATCCGGTAAATGAAAAAAGATCGATCTTATACACAGTTCCGATTTATGCAGAGTCAATACGAATTCCTTAGATTTCAATTTTCCAATGGATTTCGTATGTCAACAGTCGTAGCTCCGCTTGAACCAACACTACCTAGAGCTACCAAATGGTCCTACCATAAAAGACCGTATATGCACCCCCCAGTACACGCCACCCACATCTACACGCTACTGTAATGTGTTTACCTCTGGCGCGATGATCAGATCCCACCACATAACATCCCTATAGTATATATACATATATACAGCCTCGCTATTACTCTCCTACACCATGTTTGTTTCGACCCGACGCTTTGTGTGTAGGATAATTTGTGTGTATCTATGTGTGTGTATAATATTCCTTTCGGTTTTGAGTGTAAGCGAGGCCCGAAGCGTATAGGCGCGAGCCGAAACAGAGAGACAGAGGGAAAGAGAGAGAGAGAGAGAGAGAGAGAGTAGTGGAAGCAGTCATTTATAGCGGCATCAGTAGAAACAGCAGAAACCGTCTGCCTACCTACCGACCTACATTACGAGCAGTCGATCGGTATCACGTGTTTACTCGAATTTGGAAACTGAGCTCCCGCGCCTCTATTGCTCTCTCTCTCTCTCTCTCTCTCTCTCCCTTTCTCTCTCTCTCTCTCTCTCTCTCTATCTCTTTCGCTCGTCTAGCTCTCAGTTATGCTACCGACAAATGTACGTAATAGGCAGAGCTATTTCTCCCTCTCTCTCTCTCTCTCTCGTCGTCGCAACGTGGAGGCTCTCTGATGCGCAATGTGGCTCCCAGCTATTCAGAGAGACAGAGAGAGAGAGAGAGAGAGAGAGAGAGAGAGAGAGAGAGTAAAGACTATAGGTATATCGCAGACAGGCGCGCGCGAGAGAGAGTTGGATAAGCCTCCGCAAATAGTGACATTAATTGCCTGCGCCGTCGGCCCTATTTGCATGTCATTATTCAGAATAATTGATGACTATTGCCGGGCCTATGCGTCGGAACTCATTACCATATTTAACACGGCTTGCCTACTGCCGCTGCCGCTGCTGCTGCTGTGTGCCACCGTATGACGGGCCTTTGATGTACCACCGAGCCCGCGGCTCCCGCGCCCAAAGTACAACCGCCCCCGAGCCCGAGCCGCCACCCCGAGTCTAATGAAAGATTCAAACTCGCTCGCTGACGCTTCCTTCGCGCTTCTCTATTTTCTTTTTTTCTTCTTCTTCTTCTTCTTTTTTTGCTCACTGGCTGCCCGGTGAAGAGAGAGAGAGAGAGAGAGAGAGAGAGAGAGAGTCTTTGAGTCTGCGGCCGAGTTCCGCTGCAGACAAAATTTTTGCACCTCGCGAGTGACGAGACAGGTGGGTTGAAGAGTGGAGCGAGATGATGGTGCTCGGCTTGGAACTTTATACCGCGTACTGGGCTGTTGCTTGACTTACTCAAGACTTTCTCTTGCGTTCGTGGCGCACGCGGTTGTAAGGTGAGAACGTGTTCTTTCTAACGAGCGATTCATTTCTTTTTATGCGTTATACGAATGCTTGCGAATAAGTTTTATTGTTTAGGAAACTACACAAATAATATAATATCTTTGTATTTGCTTTGGTTGAAATGGAATATCAGGACCAAATTAGAAAAGAACTGTTTCGATATAATGGAATGCAAATATTATAATATCATGGTTGTCAGAGGTTAGCATGGCTTGCCAGAAAATTTTTAGTGTAAGAGATTAAAGGGTTCGCAAATGAAGCTACCTTGAAAAATGGAAATGTTATAAAAAAAACTGAAGAGCTGATCTACGAGTAGCAGCGCTTACTTGCTTCGGACTATGTATTCATCGAAAGAAAATCATAGTTGTTAGTTTTAAATGTTTTATTACGGACCACTTCGATGACGTTGGAAAAAGGTATTTTCAAGAAAATTATGAAGTTTTGCTCAGATGACGACCATTTTACCCTGTAATTTCATTATTTCATATAATGAACTAGTGCAGATACTAGAAAAGCTTAAATTAAAACAACTCATTATCCGAGTACAGAAAAATAGCAATTCTGCATTTACAAGACCTAAGTATCGATAAGTCAGCAAAGCTTTCAATACCGAGCAATGAATTAAAAGAGTTGCAGAAAAAGCTTTGGACAATTGTGAGTCGAAAAAGTGCTAAATAATTTCTTTTTTTCTTGCCCAAGCCTGGCCTTTCAACCCCATTTTTTCTTCCACTCTCTCTCTCTCTATCTATCTCTCTCTCCCTCTCTATCACACTCTCCCTTATACCAGAGCGTCGACGTTGTCGCCTCTTTTACTTTTCGTTCGCCTCGCGTTCCTTCAAAAGGACGCTAAACGAAAGCAGCGAGGGAATCTAATTCAAAAGTTCGCTAGTAAGGGGACGAAAAGTGAGAGGAGAGGAGAGAGAAGGACGAGACCGAATGAGTGAGCCAAAGAGAGAAACAGAGAGGCAGAGAGACAGAGAGAGAGAGAGAGAGAGAAGGAAAGTTTGCCGTGTGCTCGCTCGGTGTCGCGGATGGCGTCCGTGCGCGCGCGCCGCCGCCGCCGAGTTCGAGAGTCCGCGGGGATTTTGCGATTTACGAGCGCCCGAGCGAACGAGACAAAGCGTCCTTACAGGTGTATGTGAGGCTTTCACATTATCAGCTTGAAAGCTCGGCTAAATTGGCTCGTAACACACGAGATAATAAAGATTACGCCGAGCGTTCGTTCGTCATCCCCTTTCCTCCCTCTCTCTCTCTCTCTCTCTCTCTCTCTCTCTCTCTCCTCTCTCTCTCTATCTATCTCTAGCTCTTCAGGTTAACATGTATGTATTCTTCACACCTGTGACCCGTGAAATGCTTCGGTGGTTAGACTAATCTTCTATCTTTTGAAAAAACATCCCTTTCATCGAAATTCCTGAAGCGCTTACCAGTGCAGCGATCCATTCGATGGAAGTTTTGACTGAATAGCGAAATACTAAAAATTAAAGAATAACCAAATGCACTCGACTACTTGTAAAGATTTTCTGGCTGCAATTCAGGATTTTCGCGTTTTGCGATAACACGACTACGAAAGAAATGAACTTAAATTCTTTTGAAAGGCATGATAACATTTCAACCGGTTCTATAATACAAGATAGTATAACCATAACTATGAAAGCTAATAAAGTTAGTGCTCCCGTACGTGAAAAAATGATAGAATTTACCCTCAAGCGTAGTGGAATGTGGGCTTTAGCATTGCTTTTCACAGGGGCAGAATATTTTCCAAACACAAGCACTGAAACTCGACGTTCCGTTTCGTCGATGTTTTTCGACAGTCCATTTGATTGACTAATATTCATCATTCCTGTAGTATATGTCTTTTATTATACACTTGCTTTTCTATTGAAACGATTTTAGAGTGTATATTTACTACTTACAATAACTTATTACGTTTATTAAAATAAATGATTGCTCTAAAGACATTTGTAAATGTTGTCTCTAAATGCAAATGTTAATTAGAGTGTTTTTTTATTCTAAAATCTGTAGTATCAAATATTTAGAACTTATTTATTTAAATTAATTTAAAAAAGTTATTTCTTTTCGGGGATAGCGTAACTTTAAAACTATCTAATTTTCATTGAAAATATTTTCCTTTCAACACGAGAAGTAACACGAAATGTTAAATCAAGTTTTTAATGAAAAATAAAACTGTCAGGTGGCTTGATCATATACTGTTATCGTAATTAATCCTTTTGTAGCTTTTTCTGCTTTTAAAAAAAATAGCAGCATTCATTTTGTGACTATACATAAAATGATTGGACACTGTAAATGGCAATTTAATGTAAAATAGTCTGTGGAATCGAAATTGCCAATATAGTTGAGGTAAATCATATTTTGCATCAAAAATATATGCTTACATTTTATGGAATGTTTTAAAACTGTGTAAAAAACTTACACCAGATAAAAATTTGACCTATCGTAATTAATTTCTTAATAATTAAGCTGTGTAAGTAGCCATCATTCGATAAAATAAACTTTCAGGGTGAGTTTGGTACAAACCTCTGAGTGAATTTCCAATGGTTACGCCCTGGCTTCATGGGCAAGAGTTTAAATTTAATCATAGAATTGTAGGAAAATCCATAACTATTTTAGAAAGTTCTGAAAAGCAGATTGGAGAGACACGCGTTTTCTCTATGGCGTGACTTCGCATCCGAAATGGAAAAGAATTTTCTCGCGCTGCAAAACAAATCGGATTGGTGGAGCAAATCGATTGACAATGCGTTTACCCCTTGTCTCTGGAGAGACTACTTTAGATACATGGAACCCGACTACATGAAAAGTTGTGATTGAAACTTTTTGTGACGAAATCGAATGCGGCGTTTACCAATATTCACAAATGTATACGCGACTTCTGTTCCACTGACGACATAAATCAATCAGCAGCTACAATATCGAAGCGTATAATTGTTGAATATTATACCTTTAATGATTTTTACAAATTCTTTATTACAAATGGTCAACTTTCTATATAATTAGGCATATTTTGTTGATAAACTACCTAAATTTTAATAAATAAATGAAATAAAAGTTATAAACCCTGTCTGAGCCTGTTTTTATTATAACTCTCCCAATATTATATTTGCAAAATCAAAAAAATATTTTGATACTCGATCATCAGCATTTAACGTTAATAAACCCCTAAGTTTTTTACATTGTAGAAGATGAAAAATGAAAGCTTCCAAAAAGAAAGTGTGAAAAGAAATTTTGAAATGAAAAAGTTTAGTCATGTGCATCAGCGTTGGTAAAGAAAAATGAATGCTATCTTATGTTTGAATAATATAGTAGACTGTAATGATTGGAGGTAAAATAAAAATAGAAATTACTATATATCTAAACTTGTATATAAGCTCCGCTTTCTTATTCTTTTTAGACATTTCCTTGCAGAAGCAAATCAGTGGAGCTGCAAACAGCGAATGTTTAATGAATAAAATCGCGTAGCAATCTAGAGGTCAGTCGAAGCATTGCGTGCAAGTAAAGTATACGTTTCCCATTTAAAGCAGTGAGAAAGTCATCCTTTCATTGAAAGTCGCAACTGCCGATCGAGAAGTAGGTTAGTACAGACAATACGTATACACATACACTCGGTTTTACAACGGACCTCTAGGCCACACCGCGTTACAGTCCACGAACTTCCAGTATCTAACCTTTCTCACGTTTCTAATGAAAAAACTTTGTTCGCGCGCTAAAATAGTTAGGACTTGGCCGCGAACGAAAAAAAAAAAGAAAAAAATTGACCGTCTACTCTCGATTTATGCCTCCGCGCGCGTATTACGAAAATGCCCTCCGCACTGCTGAGGCTGTCCGGGACCGCTGTCGGTTTTAATATTTGGTCAGTGCTTGAATCTTCAGCGGCGAGGGAAGGATTCTGTTAAACCTACTTTTTCATTAAGTTCATCGTGGATATAGCACCAAAAGGAAAAAAAAAAAACACGAGCTTGCAAAGTTTTGGTAAGCGAGTACATGGAAGGGGGAAAAAGAATTTAAAAAAAAAAAGGTAGAAATAACTTTTAGCGCGCGCGGAGGGAATTGACCCGGTTCTCCAGGATAATTACGACGCACCCGGCACATCTCGCTCTGCGCGAACATTTCACCGATGAAGTTTGCAAATTTCATGCGGTCAAATAGCGAGTAAAGCCGTACTTAAGCCTAATGGTTGTGGTTTATGCGATTTCGTCGACAATTCAGCAAAATAATTCGAGGCACCGGGCAATTCTTTTTTAACTGCTTTTTCTTTACTGTCCGCCGTTAATAATGTTGAATGTTGTTAATTTAATTATATCTGCCGCATAAATTAGTTCGACAATAATTATAAAATTATGAAGATCTATGGTGATTCGGTTTACATAATTGGGTACATGCAAATTATACTGCATAATACAATTCCATAGTTATCGAATTATCATAAACATTGAAATACTATAATTTTTTATGTTCCTTTTTTTTAACGGCTTTTAAACCTCTAATACTCGGTTGTTATCCTCTATCAAATATTTTGCACGCCAAATTAAGAGTATACGAGAATACAACGGACATTCTTCGTGTAACCGCTTTCGCAAATCAGAAGCTCGTTTATGATTCCGTAGAGGAAAGGAGCTGATCGAGAAACAAAGGGTAACGATCGAAATGAGAAGAGAAAGACTTGAAATGCCATTGATTGCAGGAAAATTGCTTCTGTGGGTCAAGCGTAAAAGGAAGGCAGAAATAAAGAAGTAATAGCAATAAAAAGTAACGATAATGGAAATAATTATGACAATGAACCTGCAGAAATGTATGAGTAATTATAAATAATATAAAGTTTATTTCATTCAAGTCATTAAAAAATTATTATTAATCAATATATTTAATAGGAGAAAAAAAAACTCATTTCAACTCACTGTTTATTTCCAAATATCTTTACGCAGGAAATCCACTTAACTTAGTCTTTTGGAATTAATTCCAAACTTCTTCACTTTTAAAAAATAATACATATTTCCTTATCCACTTTATTTATTGGTTCGAATATGCGAGGCGTCGCGTCTCAGTCGGCAAGTAGTCCAAGCGATCGCCATTTCTCGGCATGCTCGTGGTTATACCTTCTGAAACCGAAACGGTCCCAAAGAGAGCGAGAGAGACACACGCACAGCACACCCTGCACTAGTACTCCTCGTACTGCACACGAGACGTACACGGCGACTGGATAGAACTATCTTCTATCTTGCGCTATAGTGGCAACAGCGGTGCTCGAACGGAATATGAAAATATAAGTGTGCCTTGCGCTGTGCTCGCATGAACTTTCGAATAAAAGTAAAACTCGTAAAGTTCGCGTCCAATATTCATTCGTGTTGAGTGTAATTTATACAATAAGTTTGGGGATTTATATAACATTTATAATTAATACGTATGGTATGGATTTATGCAAGCCAAATCTCGTTAAGCTCCGAATAAATTATACTTGCAAAATTTAATAAATACTTTAACAATATAATTCTTATTTATTTTAATGAAAGATATACGTGTTGAGAGATTAACTTGAACTGAATAAAGAATCGTTGTAAAGAAGGAAAAATTAGAAAATAGACACTGACCCTGAACGGGATCAATCAAGTTAGACCTACCGATGTACAATTTATCAATTTTAAAATGAAAAATCATGCGATGCGCATATATGTATATTTATCTCCTTGATCAAACGTAGCTTTCGAGATTTTACGCTCGATAACACAAGACAACGTTGCATTGAACTGGTCGTTATTAATATTCATGGCATGCCTTCGAGGGCACTGCATAAGCCGATATACCTATAAACAAGTTTACTTTGTACTTATTATCATTAACTAACATATGGTCCACTAATCCGAAATATTAAAGACAAATAAATGATAGAAAATTTCAAGCATCGAGTTGAGTGCGATGCATTTGCAAGTCTTTCACATCCTTCAACTGGCTCTCGTTGAGATTTTCTCTCGACCTAGTAAGTTTAAAAGCGATTTCGCTATTTTTCAAAAACAAGGCGATCACGATTTAAAAAATATGAGCTATTATTATCTCTACTAATTCATAATTCAATGCCAGTGCTAAATACTACTCTTTAGTCGCGTGAAATCACTGGTTCGATTTAGAATACACATGTGAACTACTAATATAATCTAATCCTTCTTAGGATGCGTCTATCTTATATCCACATTTTCTAACCAATTCTATCCAACATATATCCACTTATACTCATTGATAATCAGTAGGTAAGACGCATCTCAGCTGATTACACTTATTCAACTAGTTGAGTATGAAAACTCTGAACGATCTTTCAGTCAACCGCAAAATCCAATCTCGAATTACGCGCAACGATGTTTTCTCCCTCGCCTACTCGACGATCTCAGCCATACGGTGAATACACACCCCCAGCCTCTCTCCACTTCATGTATCAGCACACACACCCACGCAAACACACTCATCCAGCCGAAAACAAAGCGCTACCTTCTCCATAAAGTTGGTCCGATGCAAACTCCTGCTCGATCCTGCACCCAAACGCACGCGCGTATGCACTGCGCAGCATCGCATCCTCCGCAAAAGAGAAAAACTGATACAGAGAGAGAGAGAGAGAGAGAGAGAGAGAGAGAGAGAGAGAGAGGGTACGACACGTCGGATGTGTACATCTCGTCACGTTTGCCAGTCTCTTATTAAGTGTGACAAATGCTCTACAGCCGCATCTATGGCGTATAAAGCATCCCCGTGTATCTACGTCTCTCTTTCTCTCGGCTCTCTTTCGGCTGCGCGAGCATAATAGAAGGGGCGCCGCCCGCGGCCAGGCGCGAAACAACGACGGAGCAGGGCTGGTTGGCCGCGAGCGAGCGCGCTATTAAAGTGAGACGCGTGACGTAGGGCTGCGCGACGTCACCGCCGCGCGCACTTTTAATTGGAAGACATGTCGATGCATGAAAGAACCGCTTGGGCGCGCGCATCAGGGGTTGCAGCGCGACGCGGGACGCGGCCGAGACGTCGAGTGCCCTCATCGTGTCGTCGAGGAGAACAGCTTGCCGAGAGTCTTTGAGCGACTCGTTGTAAATAGTCTCTCTCTCTCTCTCCCTCTCCCTCTCTTTCTGCCTTCTAACCCAGCCTCAGTCCTCCACACGCTCGTACGTGTATAATGTTGTAAATTAACGTTTTGTTGCTTTAACGAGCGCCCGAACTTTTCCGTCTTTTCTGTTGCTGCTGCTGCGGCTGCTGCTGCTGTGCACTTTTCCTGTTTCGGTTGTGTCGCTACTTGCGCATTTAGATTTGTCAAATTAAATTACTTTCACTGCAAGGTTCAAAGGGCGCCCATCACTTCGCGTTGTAGACTTTTTTATTCATGCTTGTTTTCTATATGCAGAAGTAGCGTGTACACCGTTTTACGTAATTATTTAATATAGATAGTTTGATTGTTCGTTCCCTAAATGATGTACATGCAATAATAGAAAATTTAAAGAACGTCTAAAATAATGTAACAATGTTTTATTTCATTTTCTCTTGGAGGAAGAAATAGCAATAATATTGTAAAAAGCAACAGTTTATAATATACTTTTATATTTTGAATAATTTAATACAAATACGTATGTATATGTATTTCTATTTAAGAATTGTTCTTCTCTGTAATGGCCGTATCGTTATTGCTTTCATTCTATAAACTGCCGTTTTCTACGACTTTCGGTTTTAGTGGTGTCGTCAAAGAAAAGCCCGAATTTTAAGCCTTCGAAGATTAATTGGCCCTAGAACGAGGCAATCTTTACCGAGGATAAAGACCCATTCAACTTACTGAGCATTGCGGTTGTTTCCTAAGCCTTCACCTCTGTAACTTTAATTGAGTTCTCTGAAAAAATTTTGTTATTGTCAAACAGATCCACAACCATCTAACTAAAATGGAAAAATTATTTATCTGCACAAGTTATCCGCTCTGCGCTCGCAAATAATGTACCTATGTATGGTGTATTATGAAGTTGTTACGAATGTATGTAAAAACATAATAATTCGTAGTAAACTTTACATAATATTCTGCTCAAGCGTATGCAGCCCTGGTTTTAAACATTATGCATTCTAACAATTTGTAAAAGTATTGTACCTATTTTCTAGTAGCTGTCATCTCTCAATGTCGTATTTCGTTTCATTATCGTGTACTCTTTCGCAATATTATTGCTTTACTAAAGTAGACAACGTCTGAGTCATAGTACAGCATTAATACTGACATTTTGTAAATATATTTTTTTTATTTTGCTGTCTAAGCCGATTTAGCTTGAAATTTTCGTTTAGCTGACTATAAATCAAGTATTATAAAACATCTTTCACCTAGTTTATAAAAATAATAATAGTCCCTTGCGGAAATAAACTATAATAGAAAGTGCAGTTTTGAATACAATATTATTATAGTAAATACTAGAGTAATATATAATATAAACTATATTAAACTATAATTAAGATTGGTAGAAAGAATTTATTAATCATCGTGGAATATAATTTTTGCAAAACGTTTTTTTATTATTATTTTGCGACATTTCGAGGATTTAAAAACGTATACCCTCCTCTTCCGGCTGAATAAATTTTCCAGAATATTAATAAATACCCACACTTCGATGCACTACGGAAAAGTTTTACAAAAAGAAACATACCTTAAGACTTATGGGCTAATGAATATTAATAGAAATAAATTTCTATAGTCGATATTATAATAGATGACTAATCAAAACGGTTAAGCTGAAAAACAAAAATCCGGAATAATTAATACTTGACTCGAAAATACATTGAAAAAAAGGAAAAAGTTAAAATCGCGCAAAAACACTCACTTTCTCTTAAACCTCCGCTCTCTTCGCTCATTATTCATTGGCAAAAAACAAAACCCTTTAATTAATTAAACGATAACTATATGTCAAAGCTTCGGAGGACGGTGATGTACTGACAATTGTAATGTTAATACATTACAATTCTGAAAGGGGGAGAGAGCTTTCCAAAATCGTGATGAAATTAAATGAATAAGAGGGGGAACATGAAATTATTATAATCTAATGTGAAAAAGAAAAAAGCTTAGCTATCGAGAAAGGAAAACGAAATCCACATCAAGCACTTGGTTAAAAAAAAAAGTGGAAAAAGTACTAGTATGAAGCATTATACTGAGTCTCCAAACATAGCCTCTTAAGGGGGTTAGCGTGATAGAATCTTGTTAAAAAGTTCATTTTATTTTGAAGTACGAATTACAAAAAAACTTCAAAAGCATTTAAAAAAGTGGCATACTTGAGAAAATACTGAAAAAAAGATCAAAAAGTAAAAATTTAATTCAACTACTGTACCACGATATAGGTTTACTATCGACATTGAGTAAACGGTGAAGGCATGCTTCCTGAAATTTTTGTATATTTTTGTATATTAGTTTTTTTCTAACTTTTCAAATAAACTTTAGAAGTTATGAGTGAGAACGTATTATACATCAAGATGTCAGCCATAAGCCACATGCTAAAATTTGTAACTTTACGAATTAATATCTCAATTTCCGTGAAGGTAGGACCTCTGCAAATTTGTGGGAATGTCGATGGTTTCGTTATTCAAGCACGTTTAGGATTTAAAGAAATTCTCAAATAAGCGAAAAATCACGATAACCCCCAGAAGTCAAATGACTCACATACAGTCGTTTATAGCACATCAAAACATTTAATTTAAAAAGATCAAATCATCTCAAGTAATGAATAAGTTCTAAAAATCAATATTGAATTTTGCTCCATGTAAAACAAATGTAAGTAGATACATGCCGAGTTATGTCAAACGTCTTTTTGAGCTATCACCATTTTTTTTACTTACTTTGCAGTATAAATAGCATTACAAGTTTTATAGATCTGTCTTTTAACAAAAAATTTGCATTTATTTTATTTCCAAAAGCTTAATTTATCTGTTTCTTACTTTAGAACGAAGCTAAGCGATGGTCAAAGTCTCAATTTCCGAGCATTGAGATTCACTTGTAAATGTATACGCATAAATTTTCTCTATATATTTAATCATTGATACAAGGATATCCGCTTTCAGAGTTCTAATATTCGCGATGGGTATTATAGTGGCGATGAAAATGGTTTAACTAAATTAGAGGCTTTTAAATATAAAAGTGATTCATCATTAAAAGCCTTTATTACATTGTGATCATTTTATGTTAAAATTAATAACTCTTTAATACGTAGAATTGTTTAGATGTAATATAAAATCAGTTTATAATGAGTCTATATATCTGTCTAAAGTAATGTATATTTCATGCTCAAAGCTTATATGAATTTTATATAAATAATTAATACAAATTAATTAAGAAATCCATATTTTATTTTATTACAAAAACATTATTGATTATGTATTATGGTTTCATCCACAGTCTAGCAAATTAGACTTGTTAAGACGAGGGCAAAATAGATTGCTAAGATAAATTCAGTGTGCACAAAACTCCAGGAAACTTAACCCAACTATTTACCTTCCAATCACTGACCGTAACCCAAGCTACAAAAATATTCAATTACCAAAAATGAAAAACAAGTAAGTGATGAAAAAGCTATATAGTGGCTATTAAAGCATTCAATAAACTACTAAATGATCTCAAAGTTATGGAGTCCAAAAATAGTATTAAATGCAAGCTAAAAAAGGAATAAATACTAGTTAAATTACAGCTATTATAGTTACTAAATCAAACATATATATATATATATATAGAAATGTTTTCTATGTTTAAAGGGATGATAATAGGTAATAAATAGTTTTAACTAGTTTCAGGTCATTTTTAAGTTTAGTTAATAAATAGTAAGTACCAGTAGCCTATGTACAGGTAACCCCTATAGTATTTAGAATGTAGTCAGCCAATATATGGATAATTCTAGCCTCATTAGGTTCTACATATGTAAATATCTGATTTAAAAGTAAATAAATAAATGTATGATACAATGAATATAATACGATTCAGTAGCAAATTTTATTATTTATTTGTTTATGAAATTCCCCCTCGCATTTCATAATTTTGCCTGTGTAAAATAACGAACTCAAGGGTGTTTTAAACTTTTTTGAATAGCCTACATATTCATTTGTTTAAAGCACTAACGATGCAGTTATATTTACACAGGAGAGAGAAAAAAAATACAAATGAATTTACAAAAGCAAAACTCGTCGAATATTTCCTTTTATTTTTAAACGTACAAGTTTGCACTCACGGCATAGTTCAGGAGTATGCTGATCCTGCAAATTTTTATGAATTCTTCTATTTTTATTTGGTTCACTCATCGCTGACTAATGTAGATATAAAGAAGTTTTTCCTATTGTCAATACTTAACTAGTTTTAATATCTTTAAAATACTATGATTATAAATACACGATATTAGTTACATACGTTCTAACCATTGAAACTAATTTCCGTCATTCTGTTCTGGCGGTATCATGGAAATAAAGGTAGGATGTAAAATAATTTTTTACAAACTGCCTAAAATTTATTATGTGCATACATAAAAAAAATGGGAATAATAATAGAGAAAATGGTATTTCGCCTTCAACAGAAAAACATGAAAAGTCAGTCTTTCATTAGAGCTGCAGGTGCCGTTTCCATGCATGGATGGCGCTGAAATGTCATTTTCTCGTTTACCTACTGACTTGCCTCTGCACTTACAAATTGACTTGGGAAAGCTCGCAAGATTCTCATACTGGTTCTTCCAAAGTCTAATAGTTTGAAACTTTGCTCATACGTCTCGGCTTCGTTTCTTTTGACGGGATTCATTATGAGGATCTTACGCCGTAGACATAAGCTATTTTTAAATATAAAAACAAAGTTCACGAGCATGAAAAGTGTTGAGCCAAATTCATGTATACTTTTAATTAGTGTGCAAATAGAGTATAAAAATTACAAATTACGTCTCATGTCATGATCGTAAAATTATTCTGGCATTAATTAAAAAGTTAATTAAAGAACTGATGACGAAAATTAACGGTTAAGTACTTTATAAAATGTGAATTAAACCCGTATAGTGAACCAGATGGTGCCTAGCCTAATTTTAATACCGCATGTACGCATAAAATAAAGTAATTGACTCTACAAATATTTAAATTAAAATTTCATGTAGTTGTTATAGCGTTTACAAGCAAAAATTGTAACAAGTTCGTTGTTGGAGGACAACAAGCGCGAGCGTCTATTATTTTGCTGTTTATTTATTAAATATAAGACTGTATTTCGAGTGGAAGTTTGAGTTGTACCTGAATATTTCTCGTACAGTGCCTTTAAACCAGGATTAGATTGATTTTCATTTTTTCACATTAAATAAAATTAATTTTTTGTTTTACTTACATTCCAAGAATTCCGGGTATATTACGAGTTTGAATTTTAGTTTAATTTGCCAGCCTATAACGTAAACTTTTTTCGGTCTGCATTTGAACCGCACAAAAATGTTTTTCAAATTTTCTACGTCGGATTCGGTTGAGTCTCGAGAGTACGCTTTTTATGCACCCTAGAAAAGCTCAAATCTGATAACGGACAAAATATGCACTTGAATTTGTACAACTCACTAACAAAATATTAAGTATAAACACTAATATTAAAACCGAGTTTGTCACTGGTTCAGGCATAAACATTTCATTTAATAGAATCAAGATGCCTTGTATTTCTTAATCTTAGGATGGTGCTCTCGTTTCTTCGGCACAAGACGCCCTAGTAATTTAATTCTCAAAGGCAAATGCAGAAAACTGGAAATTTAATTTTCTTTTGTATTGTGCGTGATACATAGGTACGTTGCTCGCAGTTAAAGCGGGCAATGCCTCCAGGCCTCTATTTTCTTATGCGTCTACCGTTCGTATAGGCATAAAACCCAGCATTTACACTATAAAGAACGATGCGATATTACTGTTATAGAGTCTGAAAATTCTTGAAAATCCGTTTGTTTATCTTTTATTTGTGAATCTTGTATAGTGAAATAGTGAAATTCACTGGGAAATCCAGTGAAATGATTTTAATTTACTGAAAAGTATAGGTGTACAAGCACATATCGAAAAATGCGAAGGAGTTTTCATATTTTAGAGAGTAGATTATGCAAAAATATGAGTTGTAAGTATACGGAGAGGCAAAAGGAAAGAACTTTCAAAGAAAACTTAAATTGTGCGAGTGCAGGAAGAAAGAATCAAAAGAAGAAAAAAAATGAAAATAAAGAAAAGGGAAGATGAAAGATCATTAAAAGGATGAATAGAAAGCCGGGAAAAAAGGACGAGAAGAATAGAAAGCATGATTGTCAAGGGATGCAGAAGTTCTTTTACAGTAAGGCGATAATGCTGATCTTAAGTTCACTCGTCCATGATAAAAGGATGCATGCATTAGATACGGAACAAAATATATTTAAATTGATTTTTCTTCGCTGGAGCATATGACTGAAAGCTTTTTTTATGCTGCTTGATAATCACAACCAAGATTGCTGCGCGCGTCGTTTTCCCACCGGTTTATGGCTCCTCGCTCGGTCTGCTAGCTTCTCATTTTCGCCAGTCCTTTTCTCCTTTATCGTCCAAGATAAGGGATAGTTTAAAGTGCCTGTTTTAAAAAAAATATTGCTTAGATCTATATCTATGCTTTTATAGTTTCGAAGTAATAAGAGAATGCAGAATGTGAGCATTATTACAACTTTTGAATGAATCGACTGAAAATATGAAGGAACTTTGTTTTTCTCTCGTGCTATCGGCAAAAGTCTCGTCGCTAAAGTCACAAACTCATAAAACACAAAGAAGGTTAACAACTTATTATCTTGCAGATCCATTCGATTGAAGTTTGCACGATGATAGTCTAAAAAATGTTTATCGGTTGAAATCTTTTACACGCGACTCGATCTAATAACTATTTAAATGCAAGCCATAAAATGCAGCTCACGAAGAGATTGGCCGATTAGCATCGCATGAAAAAAACATGACGGTATATTAGTTTTGTGTTGAACGGCGATTATCGAGGAGGGAAGGACACCGCAACTTATCTTACTCCCTGATACTTTCGTCGGCCATCGTAGCGTGATGTAGCGAAATTCTTTTCTTTTTTTTTTAAGGAAGAATCCCAAGTTTTTCAATACGGCTTAAAGTTGAAAACGAAGCATTCAGATATTCAAATACTGTGATAAAGTGTTCCTTCTAAAGTATCAAAGAAGTAACTTTTCTAAAGTTCTTTCATAACCTCTGTGGCCATATTAGATACCGGAAGACTAAGAGAGACAGCGAGTGCGGGGATAGTTAAAGTGGAAAAGAGAGGAAAGCCATTTTCGTAAAGGCCTAAAAGACAATACGACGCACGATCATTGAATATTGGAAAACAATGGACTAGTCATTAGAATTACGGATATATTAATATTTTCAGTAAACGTTGTAGGAGGTTACACTGAAAGAGAAATACGTAGACAGTACTTAAATTCCAGACAGTGGCCGAACTCTCGCTTATTCAAATTTATTGTGTAAAATCTGCAAAACAAAAAACTAGCGAAATATTCCCAAACAACTGGTTCCATCGGCAAGCACCGCGTCACCAGTCCACCACTGGGCATTTTTCAACCTCGTCCCATTCACTTTATAAGAGTAGAAGCTCGCGCGTGTTCTTCTTGTCCCGACATTGTATATGAGATCGTTCGAGTGGAAGCTTTCGCTCTTTTCATCGACGCACGAGGCGACTCTCTCCTTGCTCTTTTTCCACCGGCCCAGTCATTCCCATTCCATCTCTCTTTGTACTCGGCCTCGCTTTTCTATACACCAGGTCGGCTTTTGCCGAAAGTCGCTGTGCGCTCGAATTTTTCTACACCTGATTGTGAAAAAGATCCGGCGGAAAGAAGATGCCGTCGGAGCGACGCGCGTCAAAGAAAACATTGAAAAACATGCAGGATAGAAATGAGGAGATGCGGACGAGCTGTCGAGTTCTTGAGTGCATGAGATCCTTCGGCTTTTGAAGTGCGGGGCTTCTTGGACTACCAATCAATTATTTACAGTTCACCGAGATTTGGTTCTACGGCAAACGCATTAGCTGTCGCAGTAGCTATTGAAGTTCCGTTCCACAAAGTAGGATTACTAGTGAATAAGCTCATGTGACCTCTTTGTTTCCTAAAAGAGTTTGTCAATAACAAAAAAATGAAGATTGCTATATTTATGAAAACCCTATTCGACTAATTCATAAATCCAATCACTTTTATAAAACACTGCCCCCTATTTTATAAGATACTTTTTTTATTATAGTTGCTTAATTCGGAAGGAAAAATCTTATAATTTTTAATTCAAATTATGTAGCGTGTAGATTATAAATTCACATGTTATAAAGAAGATTAGAAGATCTTTCAATTCGGGAGAGATCGTGATATTACGTGTTGAAGTTTGAAAATCAACGTGAAACTAGTGTTTATGTATGATGGGTACATCAAACTAGTAGATGAGTTCCGAAAGCAGTCAAACGGCACGTACTAAAATCAACTATTTTTTTAAACCTCATAATAAAGCTTTAATTCATTTTCGATAAGATGGACAATTTGTAACGGTTCTTTTATTTTGACTACAACACCAAACAATTTGAGAACGGTATGTTTTGTTAAATTGGAATTCATCTCTGGAACTACGAGCAATCGCTGCTTTACCGAGTATTGGATTTGCCCACTTGTTACCGGGATCTTTTTTTCTGTACGAGCTACCACTGCTTTCGCGCGCGCTCTCGTACATTCCATTACAAATGAAACTCAATTGCGTTTTCATTGTGATATCACAGCTGATATTCCATCGCGTACACAGTACAGAGGATCGGCGTTTTATTTCGGGCATTCCACTCGTACCCGTTACCATTATTACACATCTAGTGCCATCGAATGATCCTTTTGTCATCGCATACCCAACCCACCGCGGTAAAAACATAACATTCCACGGGCAAATCATCGACGAGTCTCTCGTCGTTACGACCCCGTACAGTGGAAAGCCAGGACCGCAAGTATAAAAAAAAGGAAAACGAAAGGTCGCCACTAGGGGTCTCGGCTGCACTCGGCTCGACGCGATTTCAGCTAATGTACTTAGAAAAGCTTTTCCAGGGAATAAAGCATTATATCGGGCGAGCTGTGGGCCGCCGCCGCCGCCGCCGTGTAGAACTCGGCAACGGTATACTTAGACGGCGCGCGGCGGGATCAGATCGCGAGATTATGCTAATGCGAGCTCGTAAACCGAGACAGCTGATGCGCCTCGGCCTTACCCCCGTGGTGTATAACTTCCCTCCGCTTCCATGTTCCTATACCCTGTATACCGCGTGTATATATACCCTGTATACGCGAGCGAGAGATTTCAACAATGTAGGATATTATTGCGACGCGCCGCGAGAGCTCGAGATTTAGCTCGTGCATCAAGGTACGGAATCACCGAGATTACACCTCGCTCGATGTTTACACCGTGAGAGAGCGGTCCAACTCGCACGTCTCGCGACCCGATAATGACACCTCGACGCCAAGGCACATCGCTATTACCGCAGGCGAGGATTATTAAAAGTGTAGTATGACGAGTTTATAGCCGAGTGTCTCGAGCAGGCCGCTGTGCCAGTATATTCGATGCCGGTAAACCGGCAATGCTGATCAAAGCTCTGTCGGCTGAGATGTTTTGCGCTGATTGCGATATCAAAGGCGATTTGAGGATGTGGTACACTATGAGAGTAGAGCTGATTTTGGGGATTGAGTGGTTTTAGATCGGATGACTGATATGATCTGTATTTTCGACTCGAAGGGTTATTGCACATCCCAGTTGAAAATATCGAGGTCGATTTGCCTATAGATTCTACTTGGATTCTCTAGATATCTATAGGTAAATCAATGTGGAATCGAGCTAAATCAAGCTAGATGTTTTTTGTTGGGATTGAACTACGCGTTGTTTTATTGTTTTACTTAATTAGTTTACTAAACTAACTCGTCCGCTTTAGTTTATCTGATGCATATTTGCTTCATGTTGAAAGGCGAACGCGAACATAATCTTAATTAATAATCTTGCGAAAAGATGCAGAGCTCTAAGAAGATTTGCAAGGATGCCTGTAAGATATCATAATTCTTGGTACCTAAATTTTCATTAGGGTGTAAATTACCGATGATTTATAAGGCACAGGTGAATGTGTGCGTTACTTTGTTTTGAAATTGCTTTCATGATTGCGCAAACAGAGTACTGCTGCATAATATTGTTTTAATTATTCTAATTCTAAATGAACATGAGATTTTATATAATTTTTTTCATCACTTTATTGCTTACTGCTGCAAAAATAAATATAATGACAAATAAACAAATGTAAATATCATGACTTGTTAATGGATGATGTTTCTACCAGACTTTTGATATCAAATAATTTATCAAGATGGCCGTAAATATTCCAAACATGGAAAAAGCTTCAATTATTAAGATATGGAAATAAAAGCAGCTTTTATAAATCAATATTGCAATTAGAAGAAATAGATGCCCGCAATATAAAATATAATTTTCAACTATTTATGGCCTAAAAACTATTTAATTTAAAGGAATACTAGAACATATTTGCATATATTCAGCACGCGAAAGAAATAGTACTTTTCGTACCTTGTGCGTAAAAGTTTACATCCACGTGAGGATCTGGGGTCACACAAGGGTGTAAAGTTTTATACCCGCGAGGTGCGAACATTATTTTTCAAAATTGGTACAAGGCGTAAAATGCAACTTTACGCCCACTGCATCGAAAAAATATTTTTCTCTGTATTAGGACAGTCATTTTGTTATATTGATAACATATATCTCATTTCTTAATAAAAAAAATTTAGACCATAAGTTATTATAACTATGTTAAAAATTTTGTAGATCTCAGTTACATAATAATAATTCTTTTATAACAATAATTTAATATTTTTACCCAGAAACCATTATCTATAATTTTAGAATAGTTTTAGGAATACAATTTAACAAACCAGTGCAAAAATTTTTATTATAAGTTCGGATAATAATTCGGATAATAAAGATACAGAATTTCGTTTTTGATATCCCCGTCAATATGTTACGTGCATTCAATTCAGACCCCCCCCCCCCGCCGATAAACCTTGTATGCAACAAATTTTATACCGGCTTAGCAGCGAAGTTTGATTTTCCGCACATAAAATCCGAGGGAGTTAGATAAGAGAGCCCAGGAGGTGTTAGGTACATTGCCAAAAGGTAGAAAGCGCACAGTCCAGTGGTTGCAACTTTGACCGTCAGTATGTTATTTACAGTTCGATCGGTCAACGAGGGGGAAAAAGAAAGGGCCAAAAGTAGAAGAAAGATAAAGACCCGAAGAGAAAAGAGAGAGAGAGAGAGAGAGAGAGAACGGGTGGAAGTACGATTACGAGGAGAAGTAAAGCGAACCGGGCACAAATTGCGTCCTTTTAGTAATCCCGTGATCTGCTAGTGCAGATTCCGTTGTCTTATATACACACACACACACACACATATATACCTACACACCGACGGTGCTGAGCGAGGGAGGGAAAGCGCGCGTGCGAGAGAGAGAGAGAGAGAGAAGTCGACAACCGATAACGCCTCCGCGCTTCCCCTGGGCTCGTTCCGATGCCAGGATTCTCCGAATCCAAAGCGAGGCTTTCCGAGTTTCGCTTAACAATTAATGCGAGCGCCAGACGCGTTTCCACTTTAGCGCCCGGTCAAGCGTTTCTCCCTCTATATATACATATACATGTATATGCATATACCGTATCGCAGTAGCTATACGTGTGACTGTGTGCGCGCCGAGGCTTTAACGCGGGTAAGCGCACTAAGTGTTGCAGGAGAGATGACTGACCGTTACCTGGATTATAGTCCTGACGATCGCCGCCCGACCCTCTATACCTCCTCGTTCACTCGGAACCGAGACTACCGCTGTCGATTTTCATCGTGAATAATTGTTATTTATAGATCCGGCTATGGAGCTCGAAGTTTACCGAAAGAGTTGCGGCTTCGTACAGAGCGAGGATAACCACTCGATCTCTCCGCACCTTTGCCTTCTTCTTGCGGTTTTCAATTTGAGCCGTCGTTGAAATTAATCGAGTTAACTATACAATTCCAAATTGACTGCAACGCAAAGCTTATTTATTGACTCGAGAATATCAAATGAAATTTCATTCTCTAACGTGGTTTTAAATCCGCTTTTAACTTTGACGGGTAAATGTAGCCGCGAGCAAAGAGATCGATCTCGTGTGTTCCGAAATTTCCTGGAAACTAGCATCATTCGGTAAAGTACAGGGCTGCAGTATATTCACAATTTGCGGTCTATGTTGTGTGAAACACGCAACTGTGATTCGCTTAGGTTAATCGTCGGTTAGTCCAGATCTGGCCGGGTGTGAAGACAAGCTTTTACTCCGCCCAGCGCTGCTGCTGCCGCTGCTGCTGCTGCCGCTGCTGCAGCGGCGTTTCCAAACAGATGAGCTTGTAAAACTCGATTTTCCGTCAACCTATGCATCCTCTCTCTCTCTCTCTCTCTCTCTCTCTCTCTCTCTCTCTCTCTCTCTCTCTTTCTCTTGTTCTAGCTACCCTTGGCCTCTCTATTTGTCGAGCTGTGCCCGTAAATAAAGCAAGTCTGAGAGTGTGACCATCCCCGCAACGCAGTTTCCGCCCAAGATGTCGAAATTGCCGTCGAGGAGAAACTAAAGTAAACTAACCTCGCGAGATTCCAGTTTTCTTGAATAAATACATCGTATAACGTTTGCTTTGCAAATATAACGTCTTTGTAAGATGCAGTATTTTCTTTTTTAAATCAAACAAAAACTACTCCAAGTCGAAATTTCAATTGTTGTATTGTATTACAATTGCCAACGAGACAATGGTCTATTTTCTTCCTTCAAAAATAGTGGAATTCCAAATCTCATACCAGTGTATATAGGAGCCACATTTTATCGGCATTTTATAAGTCTTTAACACCGTTAGATTAACGTTTTTGAGAATTTTTTTTTTAAATACTTATACTTTTTTTACTCAGGCTACATTCTTAAAGTAACGTTTTCTATTTTTCATGGCGTATACACGCTAAACATTAAATTTTACCGAATTGATAATTTATTTATGATCACTTTATTTTGGAATTTACAGCTGAACATATAAAACAGAGGAGCTATAGAAATAATGCACCCCTTTAAGACTACATTAGTAATAAGTACGTTCTAGTTCATTTTCTACACTTCAGAAAATGTTTAAAGATTCAACACAAACCCATAAGTGAATAAAACAAACGAAAAATGTATATCATTCAATAAAATAGTGAGTATACCTATTTCAAAACTGTATTTTATTTCAAGTGCAGTTGGTGGGAAATTATTCCAGTCCCAAATAACCTACTGTAAATATTGGTTATTCGATAGTACAGAAAAAAATCACCGCGAACTATTGTAGTGCAATATTTTTTGTTATTGTAGTCTTGAACTGTACAAACAGCATCAATGTCACGAAAAGAACATGTGTCATAACAATCATCTACGTGAGCTATTCTTTAACTATTCTTCAGCAATGAATTAAATTCTTTATTAATAAGTAAAGTCTCTAATGAGATGACTGGACATACGGATCCTGGATTTTCTTGAAATTTTCAGGAATTATATTTTGTGTAAAATAATGACACCGATGTATCATGGAAGGCTTTGACTTCCAGCGCTTTAGGCTTTGATTTGTATTTCCTAAAAGTTTAGAGAAAATCCTGGACCCGCATGTCTGGTTATCTCTTTGTGTACGTACTTGTGCAGTAAAGTATATTGACAAAAAATTGATAAAACCAAAGATATATAATATAAACCTTGTAATTATAACTGATCGAGTCGTCTTAATAAAATCAAAAAGGAGACACTGTAAAAAGACACTTTCAAAGAAAAAATACATACGTCTTGAATAAATGCGCCACATTAGCCACTACTCCGTTATTACCAACTTATTGTTATAAACTTATCATTAAATATACAAGAATATTTAAACAACCAATATATCGTATTCATATTCTTATTCAAGTAAAAGAAATTAAAATAAAAATTTAATTTTTTGTAAACTATATTATTTACATTATTGTTGAATTTTAAATACTGTGATAAATTATGTTTAATATGACTTCCTATTAGTTGACACAGTGTAACTTGTAAGGACAATTCCGACTTACATTCGCAGTAAGTTATAATTAACGATAATTAAGATAATTTGCAAGCACGGTGCACAGGTTATTCAATCCTACTATTTTGCAAATTCTAGAAAGTGTACAAAGCTAGATTAATTAATATGAGGAACAAACTTTTTTCACGATTTTGCACGTTCGCTAAATTTTCTGTAAATATGAAAAGTGTTATTGATCCATATTTTTTTTCCCTTGATTGCTTTCTCGTGATGAATTAATGTCTTTTTAATTTTATTCAAATTAAATATTTTCTGAGCTTATCTATTTCTTGGTTTAGTAAATACCAAAAAGTGTAATACGAACAAGCTACGTGCGAATGAATTGGCAGCAATTTTTATATCTGGACTGTTATAAAAATGACTATAAAGCGCATAGTGAATTGAACTATAAATCAAAATATACATTTTTACGTACTTTTTTATACCCATAATAAACCGCGTTAAAGCAACAAGATTCCAATATGAACTGCGACAACTTTCTTTGACCATAATTGAATTTCGGCTACTGTCAAAATTTTTACATTCACCTCGAAGTGATCTATGTTATCGACGTAACCCAGTAACCCGTTGCTTTTTCTCTAACTAAAATTCACATTCAACTTTTTCAGAGATATTGCATGTACGGATATTTGCATGTCAATTTAAGTTGATTAACTTCCATTGAACAAAAAACAATTTATTGCAGGAATTTTTCGCAATGACAGAGTTCAGAATTTAAATTCACACTGCCATATTTGTACGAAACTTTGTACAGATCCTTCAAATTTTCATCTTGAATATTCATTAATTTTATTATATGTTTTCAGGCAGATAGAGAATAAAATACATTTTAATATAGTGTATTTTTAAATTTCATATACTATAAACAAATTTGTTTTTCATTGTAAAAAGTTTAAACATATTTTTATTGTTCGTGAAATTTTTAAATAAACTTTTATTTATTTTGTATTTGTAAGAGAGTTTATTCTCTTCTTTGCCTATGTAAGTTTCTCCGTAAAGTTTACCTACTACAACCGGTATTCGCAGAAATTTCGTATTTACTTTTTTATCGCAACAGTTATCCGTAGCTGTAAAAAATTGCGCGGTACAGTTCCACTTAGGAGTTTCATGTACACTTTTGATTAAATTATGACTCGCTGCATCCTAGACAATTATAATCATCGCCATAGGTACGGTCACGTCGCGTAATTGGGGGAACATCCAAATAGAACAACTGCATCGTCGAATCCCCGGCACTCGATAATGCACTGCGCGAGAATTGCCGCAATTTGCATTCACGTGGTAAATGCAATTGATTAATGCTTTGCAATGTGCAGGGAGCGTATTAACATATTATTACTAATCGCCAGGGTGTTTACGTATAATGCCGATTTAAAGCGAAAGACCGATACCAATTTGAAAGAATCATGTACTGTAAAAATCGCATATAAGTATATTTCAATAAATGCGCCTTTCAACAAAAAAAAATTCAAAAGTACGAATTTCTGACAGATTAATATATAATACTCATTGCAAGCATTATTAACATCATATGTAACGGGTGTTTGAAATATTAAAAATTTCAAATTTCAAATATTTAATAGCCTTTAAAGTTTGCTGTATTTAATTATGTTCTTTTCTGCGGAATTGCATGCACAGGTGAAAATATCACGAATATCATTTTGTTTATTTAAAAAATAAACGCAATATGCGCGAGGGTATAATGTTTGCACAGTTACGGTCCGAAGTTTATAAAGTGCATTAATAGCAGCATTCCAATTATAACATCCATTTCGAATAATTTAAGCTATACTATAAATATAAAGCACATATAACTGTTTTAATATATACATACTCTTGATAATAGCCAAATATTATTTATAAAAAAAAATAACTATTATTATTTTGCTGCCAAACGAATTATTTTTTCCATATTATATAATTTATATTTCCTTGAAATACCCACTATCGTTAATAAAAATTTGTTAAATATTATCAGTATAAAGGTTACATAATCTCGCTCGCAAGCACCATCAAACCTGTCCAACCAATAATTCAAAAACATAAAACCGAAAATAGCTCGGCCTATTTTCCTTATAGCTTCTTATACAAAAAAAAATACTATTCCACCGCAGTCAGATTTATTCACGTCCTACGCTACGGTACACGCTGACACACACCCGTCAAAAGGTCAAAAAAGATTTCGCACTTTCGAACTTTTCCCGCATATTCTCCCAGCGGTGATGCCCAATGAACATATATACGTTCATTTCACGATCAATCGTTCGGACTGACATTCCATTTTCCATTCCTGCAGGCGTACAAGAAAAAAAACAGCCACACGTTATATGCGCAGCGCGGGATATTAAAAGGAGTTAAAAAAAAAGCGAAAAATAATTTAGCCTCCGCGAGAAAAGCAGGAGATTCGACTCTATGTTGTACTACGGTTGGATTTTCACATTCGCGCGTATAGCGTAGAGAGAGATAGAGAGAGAGAGAGAGAGAGAGAGTCTGCCGCGCCTGGCCATAACAATCCGAGGCAGAAGCCGCAGGGGCCACCCAACAGCCGCTTTTACGACAGGGAGCAGCCGCTCGAGTGTGCAGCCGAATGTGCCCAAGTTGAAAGTGGCTACGGTTCGCGCGCAAGCCCCCGCGTGCCTCTAACTGCGCCGCGCTATCTCGACTGTTCTGCATGCGTATGTGCACTGTATATACAATTATATACACATATACATATGTATGTAGATGGGTGGCAGGGAAGGATTTTGAAGCGTCGCGGAATGGCAGTGACAAGGTGACCGAGTGTCGGCGAGTTGTCGGGCTCGAGTGACCGCTAAGTTATTGCCTCGCGTGTGCAGTTGCTGGATTATATACGCGCGTCGCCGCCGCCGCTACCGCAGTAGCGCGAAGATGAGAAAAGTTTCGGGCGACGCTGAAAAATGCATGTGTACAAGGCCTGGCCGCGCGAATCTGTGTACTTTCAACAGGTTCGACGTGCTACGGTTATATAGAATAAAATTCGATTTGTTATCTGCGCTGCAGCCGTTTTCTGCGTGCTTTCAATTCGGATCGATGTAATTATATCGCGCGATAACGCTTAATGCTCGACTGTGAGTTATTATTACTTTTGTTTAGATTTTAGCTTCGCTTTGATGTTAATTATTTGCATCATTTTCATATATTTTTATTTACCAGCAAGAAAAAATTACAGATAATTCTTTTTGACACAAAATAAATATGTGAAAATTAAAAAATGTGAAATTATTTAGAGTTAAGGCCACGGCCAATTTGGGTCTTTGTTTTGATTTGTTTTGATACAGATGCCGAATCCAGTCACGAGAATATCTGAGTCGAGGGTCGAGCTGTAAGCAATAGTCAGACAGCGTTACCAAATTCTAGAAAGATTGCTCCGAGATAACACCTTCAAGCTCACATCGAGATATTGAATGTTGGACTTAATGAGTGAAATAGGCACTGTATAATTAAAAATATGTATAATTAAAAAACGAAAATGATAATAAAAGAATATTTCTGACTACAACAGAGAAGCACCATTAAATTCTATATATGCTTTCGAGAGCATCAATCTCTTTTCAAGACTATATTCATTTGCCTAGGATTCAACACGATGCGGCGAGAAAAACCGCTTTATTGTCTTCGAAATACAAAATTTTTTTCGTCGACTCCCAAACTTTTGCTCGAAATTTTTAATAATGAACAACGTTGGAAAATAATTCCATTAGAACGGAAAGCAAGCGAGGTAGAGCGAGATAGAGAGAGACATAGAGAAGCTAAATATCAGAGAAAGAGAGAGAGAGAGAGAGCAATATGGTCGGTGCAGGACAAAAGCATCCGTGCAGAGTACGAGCAACGCGCGCGCTTTTGATGAAAGCTCAAATAGATTCTGCGAAGTGAATTCGCGGCAATGTCGCGCAAGCTGAGCGATTCACATAGAGAATCCCAGCGGCATGTGGTGGACGGTTGTTCGAGGGACAGAGAGAGAGAGAGCGAGAGAGAGAAAGAACCGAAGCAGTAGAATGTGTCATACTCAGCAAGTACCACTGGAACATGAAATTGAGGCAAAAGACAGGTGAACATTTTTCTTGCGAGCTGCGGAAGAAGGACAAAAATGTTCGCCCATTGTCAAATATCATTGTTAAGTGGACAAAGTGCGGCTACTGTGAAATAGAATTGAATTCTAGTTAACGGTGTAAAGTTAATTCACTTTCTTAAAAAAAAACGCAATTTTTGCTCAATTATACGATTGCGTAAGACTGATAATTTCTTAAAATGCTAAAATGTCGGGATCAACATTCATATTTAGCTTCAACTATAGTAAATATTATAATAAATAAGGAATATTGAGTCATAAGATTTGTGCAATACATCAGTTGCCAATATTTATACAATGCATTAAACAAATAAGATTTTCAGGTATATTTGCGTATGCATAGATATTTTGCTCCGGAACCATCATATTGGTTTGTTTTTTTACCTCGTGCGGGATGATAGGAAACTGATTGTCCATGTCCCTTTGATGACATTGGCGCGACGATAGGAGAAACATGAATACAGGTTTCGCTATATTGGATGAATAGCGAAAAATAGAAAAATTGGCAAGATATATATCGAAAAATTAATTCTCGAGAAAAACTCGCTGGTATAATTGTTATATTTTTTCATAGTTATTATATTATTAAATTATTAAATTTATTCGCTTCTCATTCGCGCATATTAAAACACAAATAATACATTCTCAATGGAACGCAATAAAATTCAGCAGGAAAAACAATTGAAATAACAATGAAAACAGAAAATAGAATTTTTATATACTAGCAAAATTCATTAGAGTTCTGCGCGCTTAATTTTTACATGCGAGATATTGATACGCTCTAACAAATATTAAAAAATACTTTCCACTTCATGTGTCTATTATATATTAATAATCTTTATTTCTCACAAAATATTAGTGTCACGCGAAATAGAATACTTTAATATATAAACTCCAACCGAATTATACACTAAATAATTTGTTAAAGATTCTATTCAAACAAACCTGCATAATTCTTTCATAAATTTGAATTAATAATAATTATAGGGATAGAAAAATATATTATAAAAAGAATAAGTTGAGGAAAGATTCTAAAAATCAGATCATCTTGCAACAATGCATTAATGTTTTGTTTCTTTGTAAAACCATCTTGTGATAAAACGCTTAGTAATTCCATTGTTTCGATTACATCAATAATGTATGCTCGAAAACCTGACTTCTAAAAAAACTATAAGTCTACCTCTATCTCAGCATGCCTATGTTCTAAATAAAACCGAAGATCCGCTTCAATCCCCAATCACCCATAAAAGAATCACACACGCGTCCCTGCAGTATGCAGCGAAACACAAAGTAAAAGTCTTGTCGCAGGTGCACTTTTACTTTTACCTCTTGCCCAGCGGTACATCACAGAATTCAGTGGTCAGGTATACGTCCTCGGTAGTGGAGAACAAGACATTCGTGCGAATGAAAATCGAGGCGCGGCGTCTGATACTTTTAGTCCGGGTTTCGCTCTCCGGAATCTCTTCGTCTCTCCCTTGAATATTCAAAGGACACGCCGGGAATTTCTCGTGGGAAGAGAGAGAGAATGAGCGAAAGATGTAGCGATTAACATCTGGGAGAAGTCCAACTGTGCACCCAAGCTACATAAACCGGGCGAATAGAAAATTTACAATTTACAAAGGTAATTCCGACAGCTCTTTAACTTTACAGCGGTGCATTTATACTTTTATGAGAACCGCGAGGAAATTATTCCATCCGCATTAATTTTTCTTGTATCGGGTATACAAAGAAAAAAAAAGAGAGAGAGAGAGAATAAGAGATAGGAGTGAATGAATTACTACGTAGTCCAAAAGCAATATGGCCACGTCGGTGCCGTAGGAGATAATGAAGAAAATGAATTGGAAAAATACTGATTAATGGCATCCGAGAGAGCTGAACAAAAGAGCTTTATTTTCATGAATGCCAGCTTTCCAATGAATTCTTTTATTACTCTCGTATTGACCTAAAATTAATTATATGTATAAGATTAAGGATTTCGCTCGCTTTTCAAGTACGAATATGCAGCGCTTATATCAAGCTCGATAAAAGAACGAATGCGCTCAACAAATTTCAACTAAAAGCGCGCGGAAAATGCCACCCAATAACAAACGTAGTACGTATACCAAATCAAATCGCATAAATCCAGTACTCGCACGGTCCGCGCGTATATTTTCAAACACTCGAGCAAAAAACAAAAACGCCATCGAGCAACGCACACACTGCAGACACACGGACACACACCGACACTGGATTTGTAAGAATCGCGATTCGTTTGTAGCTCCCTCTCGCCCTCGCCTCTCTCCTTTGGCACCGTGAAAGTGCCAACAAAAGCAGAAAGCGTTAAAAAGCCAAGCGACGCTGGTGATGCGACGAGTGGGGGTGGGGAGGGGAGCTGAACGCGCAGTAGAGCAAGTCAGCGTGGCGTAGGACAGACGCGTCCGGACTGTGTATATATATATATATGGGGCGGGGGGCAGTAAAATGTTTGCTAAACACGCGGCGGTCAATCAAGCGTCATTCAAGCGCGGCTACGAACTCGGTAACGAAATAACACGCGTTCGACGACTACTATTTTTACCTCGTGGGCACACACACGCACGCACACAGGCTCGGTTTTACTCTTTTTTTTTGTCGGCTGCACATGCGCTAGAGCCTACGATAACGCATCGACGATCAGAGCTTCTATTCGGTTAACGCAAGTCATTCGATGATTTTTTTTAGAGAAACAATGGGGGATGCCGAGACTCTCCGGCGAAACTACACCTAAACGGACGCGATGCAGCTTGACACTTCTTTTTACTTTTAACAAGGATCTATTCATGGGTAAATAACCCGTATGACTAGGCGCAGTAGCGCATGTTTCAGTACGTAACAAAGGATGCCAACGTTAAAGTTGACGTGCGTAGGTTTGGGAATTTTAGTTTTTTACTTTTTATTTAGCATTCATAATAAAGTAATAAATATTTAATATTTTAATAAGTCCGGAAAATAATAATTTAATTTTCCAACAGTGGAATTTACTTATCGAGCTATTTGCCTTTCAGTGATTCTGGCTAAAATATATTAAAATTATAACGAAAGCAAGCATCGCTTGAAATATACTTTTTCAAACATACTTACAGGTCATATATAGAACTCAGAATTTCTGGTCTCCTCCCAAAAATAATTCAATAAACATCGCGAGAGAAAAGCTCACAACTTTATTACAATTTGGCGCTTTCAGTAAAACCCCAGATGAAAACGAAACGCGGAGAGCAAAAATATCATCCATTCAAAAATAAAATTCCTGGACCTCCTGGGAAAATTGAAAAAAGTTTTCTCCTCGTGTGTGTCTGTGTGTGTGTGTGTGTGTGTACTGTGAAATACTTTTTTCGAAGAGCAATATGTACGCGTACCGGGAGTTACAAACTATAATATTTAACAATAGCTTCGATCAGTTTTTGTATAAGCTTCATGCCATCGATGTTTGTTATCGGTGGCGATTTTAATTTGCTGTTAAAGGTTTTTCATATCACTTTTGAAGAATTCCTGCTTTTATACGCTGTTTCAATATCTTTCATTCTTATAATTTAGACCTTTAAAACGAATGAATTCCCGCAAATGTAAACATGTCTATGTGGCATAAAATTGTCTGCATTCATAAAAATTAATGTCGGACACTCAGTAATAAGCATCCAATATGTGTCGGAATATTTGTAGGATAAATCATCAAATTGACATGGACATATACGTACGTTGCATCAAGCGAGACAGATGTATATTTGTAAGCACGATAGCAATCCCGTACAGGTCAGACGACTCATCGTCACCGTGCGCATGCAGCTGTCACACAATTATCAACCCAACGTTCGAGTTCGTTTTTCCAGTGCCTTTACGTGTTCGTGACACAGAGTTTCCCAAGTCCCACGGACACTCTTTTTCCGCGCAGCAGCGGCATAATCAAGATTCACTCTGGCTCTCGTCGCGGGGATAATTTGTCGCAATAACTCGCTCCAGGGCTCGAGAGAGCTGGAGCAGGGAGAAATTACGAGTCCCCGCGCGTGCAGATCAATGCCCCCTTGAAAGGCGTATTTTCGTAACGTTGTAATTGCGCAATTTGACCTCGGGGGCGGAGGCCGCGCGGCACAATGCCGTCGATTGTTTGATTTTCGCCCGCATATGGATATAGGCCCTCCATCCCTCGTACACGCACGTACAGCCTACAGCCAAACGCGTACGAGCGACTACTTGCGCGCAGAGTTGCGTACAGGCTCACGTGCACCCATGGAAATGTGCACAGCGCTCGGTTGTAAACTTACGCGCTCGCGCGTGTGTGTATGGCTATCCCTGGCAGGTCTTTGATCGGTTCATGCCTACGGTTCGGCCTCTCCTCCTCCCACCTCTCGCCCCCTTGTACATATGCATATAACGGCTGTTTCAATAACTGCCCCGATCACACGTAGCGTCCAGCTCGCGCGCAGTCACTTGATTGTCAAATGTGCGGGGCACGACGGCACGCGAGATAAAGCATATTTTCCTGCTGCGCACGCGCGGTCCCTGTATGTGCGTATGGACCGATATGGCTCCCGCTCCCTCTCTCTCACTCTCTCTCTCTCTATCTCTTGTTTTTCCGAAAGTTAAATAAAACACGACCGCGCGCGAGCGTCCGATTTTAATTTGCAAACTCACTCTTCGGTGGCGTTAGGAAATATAAACTGCTGGATGTGCACACACGAATTATCGATACGCTACTCTGTGTACTCCGTTGTTTATTTCTTTTTGCGAATACGGAACGAGAATGAATATTTTTGGAATAACTAATGCAATTGGCAAGTATCGGGCGATCTGTTTTAGAGGATATTTTTTGTTATTAAATAAAAGTATTTCGAGATATCGCGAATGTTTACTTCGAATGATTGGAAAAAGTAACCGGGAAAAAAAGTTTTTCCATCTTTTTCGCAGAACGAAACTCTAAAAATAAAATTCTATCCCTTTGTTGCGGTTTCCCGTTGTATTCTGTACATCGGTCAAAAAAAAAATGTCCGAATGAATCATCAAAATATTACTTTCTTTGTAAAGGTATACCTTTTGAATTGGCCGTCAAAAGCTTCGTTTAATTTAAAATGTCGCGGCTCCCTTGTATAATGTCGAGGCTCAGTTATTGCGGCGTAACTAAGTTTCCGCGGCCAATGGCAAAGCAGTTCTATATAAATTTTGATCGAAGCCCTCAACTGTTAAGTAGTTTATATCGGCAAAGAGTACTTGCTGCAAGTACAACATGGACACTGCACTTTCAATTTATCGATGCCCTTTATATAATGCTGTCAACTCTAAAATATTAATTATCACTTTATATGTAAATATCAGAATTTCAATTTAAACATACTGATGTCTGAAGTACGCAAATTAGGTGATTCACGCACGAGTTCAGTATGTCACCTGAGAAAAACGAGACAAAATGTGTTTCGTCGTGCGACAAATACTTATTTACTGCAATACGTTCCTATATTTTTATATCATATAACAACAGCGATTTTACTGATATACCAATTTTTCTTATGAACTCCTTATACTCGGAACATGCATTACCTCTTAATGTTTATCGCTACTTTTATTTTCAGATTAAACACCCGTCTACAGTGTAATAACAGTAACGTAATGTAAAATCTCTAAAATTCCATCTGTTAGAATTTTTTTCTGTAAAATACTCGGTCATTTCTGCCTGCTTTATCGGCGACGATCTAGGATTTTTTTTTAGTCGTACATAACTCAGTCTATAAAGTTTTATATAGTGTTTGTAAATGAATGGCACCATTCAAAATCAAACTTTATATAGTCATTAGTACGTAATAATACATAATAA
>UELU01139222.1:0-94519 GCA_900490025.1 Megastigmus dorsalis | reverse complement strand
CTTCCCCAACTGCAGCCCTTTTGGTGTTTCTTTGGATGCGCGTGTGTGCGCCAAAGCTGGGGGTTCTTTGCTCGCGTATAAGGATTTGAGCCGCGAACTGGCTGCCAGGTGTATAAATATGCCAGAGTACGGTTATTAGAGAATTATTCAGAAATTGGTGCTACGGCTGGTGGTTAGCTCGTGATAAATGGGCTTTAATAATATTGAATCATAGAGTGCGTTATAGCTCGCGGCCCGATCGATCATCATTTTCTTTTCAAATTAAATGAAGAGAATTTATGTACTGCGCGGCTTTTGCTTCTTCCGTTTTTTCTTTCTTTTTAATTTTATCAACGTATTATTTTAGTCCACTTATTACCGAGCGATTCATAAAAAGCTCGTTCTGCTAGATTATAAGCTCCTTAATGAACGCTTTTCCGGCTTCGTACGTACAATGCGTGGCTTCTATTTCAGGAATGCATTATGTAGCTACTAGAATTAACTTACAAAAACAAGAGATTTCAAACTGTTTAAGTAACATGAAAAGTCGATTTTCTTCTAAGCAATAAATTTACCGGACTTTGCGAAAATGCGCGTGTAAAATATTTATCGTTGATCGCGTTATCCTACTTTTATCATAATGCATATCTAATTTTATTCTACTTGTAATTATATTTGACTTAAGTACTAAACTACAACGCAATATCTATTGAAATAGTTTGTCTTCGAGCTAAATCATCGCTTTAAAAGTACTAGTAATAAAACCTTTAATACAAAGATAAAACTGATTTAGTCCAATTCTTTTAAGCCAGGACATTTTTATTAATAACATTATTTAAGAAAGCACAAAGAGTAAAAAGAGCAACTGGTCGTATAGATCGGAAAGGAAGAAAAGCCTCTGAAAACAGTGAAGCGCCAGAGTCGTTTTTATTCAAAGCCAAATCCCCGACGCACACTTTCCTCCTCTTTTTCCAAACTCCAGCAGACGCGGCAGCAGCGGCTCTTTAAAGAGATTCGAGAATCGTCTCCCGTAGAAGCACTCGATATTAAAACGATCCCCCCGGATAAAGCAAAAGATGGCTTAGTTACGAGAGATATTTTGCGCATAACGCCACCAACACAATAGCTTCACTACACACACACACACACACACACACAGATACAAGTGCTCAAAGATACAGAGCTAGAGAAACGCGGGCCAGAAGCTGGCGAATAAAATTGCCGCTATTTGCATTCGGAGTCGCTTCCAAGTGCACCACTGCGCGTCCGCCTGGCACTTTTGTATTCAGCGTATTCCCTGTGTGCACGTATATACGTATATACACATATGTATAGATACGACAGTGGATGTGTAGTATATATACAGGATAGCATTGAGAGTCGCCGAGAGTCAATGGCCGGGCGTATATTTGACCGCAAACTTTGGCACTGATGACGACGGGGACGGGCGGTAAGAGGGGAGAAGCCGAGATGATAGATGATAGGTGCAGCAGCAGCGGCGGCACCGGCAGTGGCTGCTTTCAGGCACATTATGGAAAGTCGGACGTGTGTATACGAGAGAGAGAGAAAGGGAGACAGAGAGGGAGATCTATTGAACCGAGGCAAGATGCCGAGATGCTGTATACATCCCACACACACGCACACACAGACACCTTGCCCCCAAAGCCGAGGCCGTTATATTATCTATACTTGTATACTCCTCTCCTTGCGTGGCCTTGTTGCAGGCGCACGTTCTCCTCCGTTTTTTTACCTCCTCGCGACGTGTTTTTGTGTAGAAGCGCGAGGCGCGAAGTGTGATAGGCGAAAAGGCGACTGAGTGCACTCTCGCGTAAAAAAAATCCCAAGTCCGATGACTGGGCGAACGGGGAGTGTATACATGGTATGGAAATTCATATGGGGTGAGTCGGTGCTGCGGTACGACGCGCGCTCGTTTCAATAAACAGTTACGACGCCTCTCCTTTTACCGATTCCCTCCCCGATAATGGAGCCATGGATTTTGCGCGTCGCACTGTTCGAGTTCGGTTTACTGTCTAATTTTATGAGAAAAATCGGGGGGTAAACGCTGAAATGCGATCCGGTACAGAAGATTGGAGTTGTTGGAGACGTCGTTTAATTTCAATTTTAGGAGCGCAAAGCAATGTTTATATATGTATATGATATCGGTTTGGGGAATCATGACAAGTTATTTGATACAGTTGCGCTTGACTGGCGTCTGATCTAAACTCGAGTTTTACCACTTAGAGAAATGATTCTAACAAGTTAGCCATTACCTTATTGCTTGACAAGAGAATTGTGTGAAACACGCTAACAATTTTGGCATTTGGCAATGTTCATTTATTTCAGAACTCCGATTCTCTTGGAAGAGAGCCTTGGAGATACTTTGATCTTTTCAAGTTTCCTAATTTTCGCTTCCTCTGGTGCATTTACCAGTTTCAGTTATATATACATATAGGACTTAACAAAGCACTGTATCATTTTCCATCCAAGATAAGTTTGCCTGCCATATTTCTATTGAGCCAGCATGTTAGCCCCTTGTTTCGCAGTAGCGTGCAATTCGTTTATAATTTCACGTGGAAAATTTCCCTTCTCGATGTCCCCTGGTTGTTTTCGTTAACATATATCCTAGTCTAGACTTTTTTAATGTCTCTTTAACTGGTTGCATTAAACTTAAGAATCAAAGCTGCATCAAGTTTACAATCATCGGTTCTCCTTATTAACTTCAATGGAACTTTTGATTGACTTTGAGAAGAAGAAGAAAACGGTCATGATAAAGTAAATTGTTATATTTTATGCAACAAAAATTTAATGTACTACAAAACTTTGATATCATGAAAATTTGCATGTTTGAGACTATCGATACACAGCAATTCAAAGATAGACTAGAATTTAACGATCGTCAGGGCAGCTGTTTCTATCTAAAAGTCTATGAAAAGTAAGAAATTTATAATACAATGAAATGTTATAGTGCAGTATTTAATTAAATGAACAGTAATGAAAATTGCGTTTCGCCTCTGGCTACCTAGCTCATCGTGTAAGATGACAGGCAGCCGTATCTTAGACGCGAATTGATACGCAAAGTTGTAAGCCAGTACTTTGTTTCTAAATAACGTGAAATGATACAGGTACCGATGAGAGCGAAAAGTTGTGCAGAATGTGAAGTAATCAAGAGAGTGTCTCCTCGGCGCACTTCTAAAAAAAAAAGTTGTACGATACACTTCGAATATGTAATTTGAGTACATAAGCCTTTCGTGTTTTTCCCAAACGTATATATAGCTTTGCATTTAATTTAAAGACATACTGCAATATTTCAAGTTTAATCCACAATTATTACCCATGCTATTCGGTAAAGCCTTTTCGTTCATAACCGCATAAATCAATAATATTATCGCGGTGCATTCAATGAGAATTCATCCGCATTGATGTGCTACATCCTAAATTATTGAATGCATTCGCTCTTTTATTCTTCCTTCATTGCCTGTTTTATTAAATAGATGCAACTACTCAAGGCAGTTTCTATAAGGTACTCTTTTATTTTAGATTTACTAAAATATAAAGAACAAATAGATTTACAAAACAATAAACGCAATAGACAAATTTGGGAATATGAAAGAAATTTAATTGTTCCTCTTAATATCAAATAACTAATATAATTTAGTTCCCTCAAATCACTTATTCTAAAACCAATTCAGAATATTAGATCAAAGTAGAAACGCTCACATACGGCAAAACAATCATATTCCCGATCAATTATTTTCATCTTCCTCGTCGGATAGTGTAGGAAAATAACTTTCGATCTCATCTCGAGGAATACATAAATTCAATTCACTTTCATCGCGATCCTCCTATCCACATCCGCATAAACGAATAATATACCAAACAAGCCATTCGAACATTAACGCTCGACTTTTCGCCGCGGACATTATTATTGACAAAGAGAGAGAGAGAGAGAGAGAGAGAGAGAGAGAGAGAGCTTGCACGACGTTTGCACACAAGATAATTCCGCATTTAAACGGGCCCAGGGAGATAAGCTTGTACCGGTGTATGTGAACGCGCGCTATATAGGCACTTAAATTATAAAAGCACGATCGCGCATATATGCGAACAACAGAATTGCACGAAGGCTGGCGGAGGGGTGTAAAACTAGCTGTATTGCATGCGCTGGGAAGGCGCGCTATCGCGACTGCAGCGACGCGTGAATTCACGCCAGGTATATAGGGCCGGACGGCATGAAATTGTTAACACAGGATTGCACCGATTGCTGCTCAATTCGCCGTGGCAGGATGGATTCCGCGGAAACTCGATTTCGGCCTGCAGCTTTTTCTCCCTCCCTCTCTCTATAGCCACGCGGATTTGTAGCTTTTTTTTTTGTTTTGCTGGCTGGTCGGTGGATGGAGTAACGCGATTTCACGCTATAAGAAGTTTTAAATCGTTCCAGAGGATCGAGTGCGTTCGTAGACTGGGTGTTCGAGTAGCTCCGGGATACGCGGACTCACTGAGATCTTGAGATTCGATTACGTTTTGTTTGAGAGCATGAATTTTAGAAATAAGCTAAGCTTGCGTCTAAGTAAAAACACATTCATTTGAACGTAAGGTAATAATGTTGGGTAATAACCGAGCAACGGTAGCGTCACACGCGCTTTATATAGTTGTTAAAATAGGGGGGAAAAGGCATAAAGAAGTAAGCGCTCGTGGGAGGCTGAATTAAAAAAAAAGGAAAAGGCATGTTATCATCTCTGGAAAGTATCCTGGCTCGCGTAGTAAGTATGAATGGTTTTAATATTCTTTAAACACGAAGTCGCCACTTTTTAAAGTTCATATACATATCCAGGACGTGACCGGGAAATATTACAAAGTCTCTGTTACAGCTTAGTAACAAAGACTGGAGAGCGTCAGAAAAAAAAAAAACAAGTTTTAAACGAATCTCAACCTCGTTTTCTTTTTTCTCCTTCTCTTTCGGTTCATACGCAATGATTCTTTGAAGCACCCACACGAGCCTACACACTTTAACCATTCGTCGCTCTAATGAATAAAAATTAGACATTACCATTGAGATTAGAATAGATAGTGCCACTGAGATTCATTGTATCGCATACGAGATGACAATTGAAAAGATTTATTAAATTATATTTTTGCTATAATTTCCATTTTATCTATTATTCTGCTATTAAAGACATTTTGTCCTAAAAATAGTAAGTAAACTTCAGTCAGTTTGGTTATTCCTATTATTTCTAGATATAAATCAATTACAGCGATTGCAATAGCAGATTCCCCGGCAGGTATATGAATTGATGCACTCTGTGGTCCATGGAACAAAAGGTCACTGAGCCTGCTTTTCTTGGTGTATTTGTGCTTACGTAATGATAGCATTAGGTAAGGCCGGGGAAGCAGTATATTAAGCGGATAGATCATGTCTATATGGGTATATCATAATTAGATTGTTTACGCACTCCTGCTACGCAAGCAGACTGAGACTTAGAGCATTTGAAATGCATGGGTTTATCGTGCCTGCATGGATGGATTCTAAATCTTGATTCGACCGTTAGCTGAATTACTGCATTAACTAGATGAAATTTTTCTCGGATGCAATCATTATATGCTTAGTGTGGGAATTGGAGAGAAAAGAGAAAGTACAAAAAGTTATGAGAATTATACTGTGTAATTGTTCGAATCATTCATAAACTCTCTGAATGTGAAGGGTATAAAATAATTAATAAACAACTAAAAAATAGTGAATTTTTATGATCCTTAACAGAATGATAAATAAGCTAAATTATGTAATAATTGTCTTTGATTTAGTAAAATTATTATATTATTGATTTGCAGAATAATTTTAATCAGAGTTAAATTAACTTTGAAGATTTTTTTCCACTTTAGTATGTTTAAATGTAACATTGCACATTGTAAAATAATTAAATTTTAAAATAAATAACAGCTGTATATCCGTAAGTTTGGTCTTGCGCATGCATTTATCGTACACTGATACAATTCAATAACAAGTAGTGTACGTATAGAACTATATGATTAACTTTACATAATTGCTTTTGTCTAAACAGAAGCAATTATGCGTTGTGCAAATGTTGTGTAAATTAATCTTTGCATAAACGAATTTCGCTGTGAAACAAACAATTATAGCAGAAGTACATTTTTTACCGCTTTTAACGTTAAATCTGAAAAATCGCAGATTGAATGGAACGGAAGAATATGAAAGACTCTAATATGGAAAACTCTAATATTGCTAATATTCAAAAAAGTGTATTTTTGCACTATAAATAAATTTAAAGTTATTATAGGTAGTATAAGTAATCTTTGTATATTTAGTTAGCTCCTAATGCGCATTTAGATTCATTTTTGCATACACAATAGACAACTAAATTAGCAGGCATTGAAGATTTGTATGTAAAATAGTTTTTATCCAATCAAAGAAATTACGATAAAGCACATCTCTATAAGATTATAGTACATAGACTATTATAAGAAATCCCTTTCTAGCAATTACGAGGCGCGGCGGAGTAATACATATTTCATTTCGCAATGAATAATATTTCAGCCCCCGTCTTCAAGAGGTAATTATCTTAATCCTACAAATCGAATAGAAAATTATAACAGTGTTAAACTTGATCTCGAACCGATTGCACCTCGCGTCTGGCGAAAGCTCGCTCTTTTGCTCCTCTTTTTCTCTTTCTCTCTTTGCCGCTCTCTCGCTCTCTCTATTCCTCTTTCTTATTTCTCAACTTGCAGGAGCGAGCGGTGCGAAGACGCGCAAAGGTCGCTCGGCAAACTGTTTTTCCAGAAAATACTTTTAAACGAAGCCCCAAATGAAAGTTCCCCCTGGGGCCGCGGGGCAAAGTCAAGTCAAAGTTGAGAACGTCAGCGAAAAGTTAACCGCAGGGAGAGAGAGAGAGAGAAAGAGAGAGAGAAAGCGAGAAAGCGCGAAAGAGAAAGAGAAGCGGTAGCAGCAGCAACGATTGGCTCAGCATTCTGCGAAATTGGCAGTTCAAGTTGGCTGTGTGTGTGTTCGCTCGCGCGAACGCAGAGGAGAGAGACAGAGAGTGAAAGAGAAAGAGAGAGAGAAGGAGTGGTGAGAGAGGGTGAGTTTATTCCGAACGTGAGTCGCACATACATTATCTTGCGCGACGTTCGCGGTCGGCGTGGATGTGAAAGAAATGAGGGGGAAGAAAATGAGCCGCCGCCGCCGCTGCCGCTTATAGCCAGACTCCTCGGTCGAGAATTATTTGAAGAGCAAAAAGCAAAGGGCGTGATTCGATGATCGTGTTCGATCCCCACTGCGCGTATATATAAGCTGGGATCCCAATGAAACATTGCTTTTCTTGCCCCGATTCCGACAACTCGCACCGCTTAGCCTTCGCTCGGGGGAAACTTGATTCTCGTAATATATACAATATGTATATTTTTTTCCGCGATGGGATTCAGTTTTATTTTGTCCATCACTAGTCCTAAACGACATTGCGTTTCTCAAATTAGGATGAATCTATGCTGTTCATACCGGGTTTTTACACAAAATACGCTTATCCTCTCGAAAATTGAAATGATCCAGTGGCCGATAGCGGAACATCCCAAATCGAGCTAATCAACTTGTATTTTCACACATTTTCAACTCAGTCCTACATAATTCCTACATTACCCCATAACCCCTATAATTAGACCAAGTTTCGAGGAAATTTCGCATCGAATGTCTAGGTATCCATATACCTAGAGCATAACGCACTCTTGCAATCACACACGTTATGTATACCTTGAAGCCCGGCAGTGGTATAGGTAGGCAGCGTCGAGAGCCAATACTCATTGGACAGAGTCTAATAACTCGTTCGCATTATGCCGATACACGTAGAGCCCATACATCTCCCGCAGCTCGACTACGCACACACACACACACACACACTACGAGTAAATCGAGCTAATGATACGGGTGTACAAGGGAGAAGGGGTGGGGGTGGCGATATGAATCGTCCAATTATCAAGAATTACATTGTCGGCCCGCGTACACCGGTGCGTGCAATTCCGCCCTTATACCGACCCGTCGATTTGTTCTCTCCTAGCTATGGGCGATTTTTCACTTAATTAAACGTCGCCCGAGAGACTCTCGCCGCGCACCTATTTATATATGTATTTAATAGGTCGGGGGTGAATCCGACTGCGGCGGCGGAGGCGGCGGCGACTCCTTAATTCAAACTAATTTACATTTCTCGCGTCCGCGGCCGGCTCTTTAGGTCCGCGCCTGCATATATGCAGCCCCACACACACACACACACACTGTGCGAGTAGCTCAGCCTCTGAGTTTGCACTACCCCTCTCTCTCTCTCTCTCCTCCGGCCTCCGCGAGCCATTTATCTTGGTTGAATTTAATTTCACTCTGCCAGGGTAAAGTGGCACTTATTCTTACGAACGCGCGGGCGGAGGGAAGGCGAACTCGGTGGTACACGCGCGCGCGAGCCCACCGGACTTGCCCCCCTCTGTGTGTGCTTATGCTGCGCGCGGTGCCAGTGTTACACTGTGTGGGAGTCCAAAGAGCCTCCCTCTCTCTCTCGCTCTTGCCTCCAGCTCGTGCAGCGCACTTATTTATATTTATGGTTGACTCGGCCCGCCGCCCGCCCGCGCGTGTATACGTATTCGGCCATTCGTTTATGACAGAAGTCATTTGGCCGTCTCGAGAGAAACGACCTTTTTCGCGCGTTTGCTCCCTAACGTTTCCCAGACACTATTATGCCGGCCGGAATAAACTGTTTCTCTTTCTCTACTTTTCCTACCTTCTTTTTTCCTACTTCACTCGGCTCTCTCTCTCTCTCTCTCTCTCTCTCCCCTTCTCTCCTCTTTTCTCAATTCTCTTGCCACTTTTTCTACGCGCCATTCTCGCGCCTTAGTTAGTCCGGACGGAGCGTATTTTTTACAAGGATTATTTAATTAGCGAGTGAAAAAGGGGGGGGGGGACTTGGGCGCGCGACAAACGTTTTCATTAACGGGACTGTGATAAAGTGGCGGCGATACGACGTGGACGCGTTGAATTTACAATAGGGAGAGAGAGAGAGAGAGAAGAAAAAAGCGATCAAGACCTTTTTCGGTCCGCGTGTACAGCTCGCAGCGGAGTATATCGAGGCGTCGCGCGTTTGAACGGGCTCTTTGAATATTTTAAACATTTTGCCGCGCTCACCCGCCGACATCTACGCGCCTTTGAGAAAGCGGATGTATTTTAATTTTTATACATGTTCAAAGAGATTATTTGATCAGAATTTGCAACGTAAAAAAAAAAACGTACGAGAGGTTGGCAAAGTTTGTAGGTAAGCGGATGTAAATATGCCAGGGACGTTCTGCGTGTCTCGAAAATAAGAAGCCGGGGCGGCGCGCATCATAAATTGTACGAGTCGCCGATAAAGAAGAGAGGACTCTCGAAAGCTGGACCGGCATATTTGTATGCAAACGACAAGCGTTCGGGTGTCTTTAATAAAAAGCGTAGGTCGAACGGGAAAAGCTGCTCCATCCAGTATACACGGGTTCCGCTTGGCCGATATCGAAACTCCCTCGCTCCCCTCCCTCTCTCTATTTCATTCGCTTCCTCTGTGCTTTTTTCCTCCTCGCTTCCTTATTCATTGACCGACACTAACTGCCTATGATTGTCGGTTCGCCTCCTCGCCCTTTTTCGTCCCTCACTTTTTTTCTCCCTCGCCCTGTATTCAAATACGGTATACTAGAGCTTAATTAAGTAAGGGAAAGACAGAATTAAAGCTGAGTCTTTTTTTGTTGCTGGCTTGCTACAAAGCTTAATTTCAATTCTGGGAAAACAGTAGTGCATATGCCGCATCGATAATTATGTTATAGTCATTTTATTCATTATTTGCTAGCTCGGACACAAAGTTTTCAGTTGAAAAAAATACTTTTTTCTTTTAACCAACTAATTTAGTAAATAAATTGTATAGACTTTAATTTCTATATTATTACTAAATTACAATTATACGAATATTTTTCTTTATACTTACTCAATGCAATAGTTGTATATATAACTGATTCGATGACTCTATCGACACGATAACTCTCATTTGTGAAAGCTCTTATAATTTAGTGTCTGTATTTCAAGGGGAATCCAATGGCTTGTTATACCACGGAAAAGTAATGTAATATGAAGGTATTACACGCAGAAAATGAAAAAGAAACGTTCTTACGAGTTAACTCTTCAAAATTTAATTAGACTTTAATTTGAAAGCTCACTCTTGATTTATGGATATACCCAGGAAATTTCACGTGGTGAAATTTCAAGAGATAACCCAGAAAGCGCTCAAGTACCTTTGTAACTTCAGACTAACACTCGAGTTACAGGCTTTTGTAAAAAAAAACTGCGTGTTGCAATTGTGAACAAGCGTTGAAATTTCACACAAAAGTAATGCTTTATCGGTCACCATATAAATACTTCAGTGCTCCGGGCTCCTCATACTTTCGATAGGCATTCGGGTTGGGTTAACTGGGGGGTAGACTTCGATTTCTTATATACGTGACCAAAGCCAGACCGAAGAAGTCGGTAATCGAATCTCACGAGAAAGTCGGTTCATCAGTATATTTCCGCGCGTTGTCGGTGACCCGCATACCGTCTCTTGGTTATAACAGCTAAAACAGGGGAGTCAGACCAATTACTACATTCGAGGAAAACTATAAATATACAAAAATATAATTAAATTTAAAAAGTCAAATAAAGTTCACCGTCTAATCTTAAGTATTAATATACCGATAAAAAAATTTCCTCGAAAGCTTTTTTTCTCACAAATTCTAGAATCTACAGCTAAATAATTAACCGTGGGGAGACTGCTTTTGGATGATGGAGCATTGAAGAAGTATATGCTCTATTTGTTCCTGTATGCTCAACTAAAACCCTGCCACTCAAGGATTTTCAGTGAGAATTTAATTCAAATTAAATGGGAAATTCAGTCAAATACTCGAATGGCTGTATTTTAATGAATAGGAAGTCATAACATTTGCGAATAGCTAAAATTGTTAGTGAATTTTATGTTATTCAGCCCGCTAAATCATCATCAATATGCAGAAAAGTATTACCTCTGGAAGAAATTTTAAGGCATTCCTAGCCAGTTTTTAGTCAGATTTTGTAAATATAATTTGTAATATAGAATATTTGAAAGTATATTGTTCACTTAATAGCCACGAAACATTGCCATTTGATTAACAGGTTGACCAGTCAAACTCGTCAATTTCCTAACAGGGACGCATGGCTTTTATAGGTCATTTTTAGAATTTACACGCTTCGTTGTTTCTTCAAATTGACCTGATTATTACAATGCCACGTCAGTTTAAAAGTAATGTAAAAACGCCTCGCATTATGAATAAGCGACAAATACACGAATTCTACGTTATTTCATGGAATTTACTTTGAGGGTCGAATTCTTTATTAATGCATGATATTTCGTTCTCCCACGACAGAAGCTCATACGTCATGCTTTTAGGGATCCAACCCTTTCATCATTGTCATTTTGGTATCAGAGTAAACGTAACATACGCCATACATCAAAATACATTTATCTGCGAATAATGCGGATAGAAGAAAGCCTATAGAATTTTCAGACTCGGGTTTGCTAAAAATTAGCTTTTCCATCAACCAACAATGTGTACATTGTTCAACCTTAAATGCCCCTTTTTACACGCAATAAAGGGCCCGATTATATAAGAAACAAATCATCACCGTTCGCCAAAAACATTAATCATCGCACTCGGTCTCGAAATAGGATAAAAAAAATGAAATTTAATCAGAATCGTCATTCCCATCTCTCTTGTCTCTCCCTTTTCCTCTCTCCCTCTCCTCTTCTCTCTTACACGCCCTCTCTCTCTCTCTCTCTCTCTCTCTCTCTCTGGGCTAAGCTGCGCCGCGGAACCCCGGCAGGGACCAGAATCCTAATTGAAAATCCGAAATCGTTACGAGAAAATCGGCCGCGGGACTCGTTATCCGGATGGAGCACGAATAGAGACAGAGATATAGGAGGGAGGGAGAGAAAGAGAGAGAGAGAGAGAGAGAGGAAGGGAGAGGACAGAGGGCAAATCGACGGCCGGGAGCATCGATTCGTGTGCCGCGATGGGAGGAAGGAGGAAGCCAGAACAGAGAGAGAGAGAGAGAGAGAAAGGCGAATCGAATGAAGATGCGCGAGCGCGCCGGCAATAAATCCAACGGAACCGAGAGCAACGTCGCTGGAAAGAAGAGAGAGAGAGAGAGAGAAAACTCGATATTCCATAGATGCAAACGACACACGTTGCGACCCGAGTCTCGATCGCTTTGTTTCCAGTACGATTAAAAGAGCACGGAGGGAGCGACGAAAAATCTTCCGGCGGGACAACGGAGACTCTACATCTCTCTCTTCCTCTTGCTCCACCCCTACACTTCTACCTCCTCCCCCTTCTCTCTTGATTTCGCGTTCCTTTCAATGCTGTAGTACTGCTATGCTTTTTTGCTCGTTTCAACGGGAGAAAAGATTAGAGCGGAGGATTGCAATTCCTTTTTTTTTTACACGACCTTCATTATTCAAGAAAAAACGCGACCGAAGTTTGATCATTAATATTGTCAGCGATTTCATAACGAGTTATAAAACTAATTATTTATGATACTCTTGTACTTGTATAAATCTACACTCGTTCAATTCATAATTTTCTCAGATTAAAACGATAGAACGTGTTTAATACTTATGTATAAATAGAAACAGACGAACATAATAAGACACCAATTTTGCAACTTTACCGTCCTGAAGCGTGACTCCGGTACAAAACTCTATTTATGTGGAATCGCCCTGAGAGTAAACTTTTTATTCTAAATACATTTTATTATCACAAATAACATTATAAATTATGTTCTGTAGCCTGCAATATACATTATAACCTGATCAGATAGCTTAAACTTACCGTCACTATACATATAAGAATATGCGTCTGATTGGTAGAGGGAACATATTGGTGCTCGATGCCCTAAAATTGAGTATATATTATTTAACTATACATTTAGAATCTGGCGAGTTACATTTTGTACTTATACTTTTATCTCATTATTAATTCACAATTTTTGCGACACTCCGTGCGAAAAGCTCGATTTATCGCACGCGGGAAAGAGACACATGCGTTAAAATTGAGCTTACTCACACATTGTGTAAAATACTGTTTGATACATGGACGAGAAATAGATTTCAACCTCGCATAACCTTTTCACACTTGTTTCGCTGGTGTGCAAACGTGTCCCAAGAGAGTAAAATCACTTTATCGCACTACCTAATATCAAAATGTATACTATTACATCATAAAAGATTTGGTTCCTCGGTATAAAAAATTACATTTCAAGATTGCAGAAATCACGAACAGTTAAATTTCTATTTAATATGTCTGTGCGTGCAGGAAAAGCGGCTTTGTCCGTAATAGTAAAATTATATTACGCATATGGGAAAAGCAAAATAGAACGCGTACAAAGTAATTTCATTAGTACGTAGCCAAGATTCTCCCCTGCTCCGCTCCTTCTCCTACATGACAAGCGCGTATTATAGTCGTTCTCTACACTGGCTGTATACGTTATGCGTCGTGCTTAAACTCGCGATGCGTGCAATGAAGCTTTGCCGTGTAATGCCCGCACTGGCAAAATTCGGAGAATACCTATAATGAAGAACGACGCACACGAGTCGCCTTCCGATGTCAGGCGGAAAAAGGTAATTTAAATGTTTGCGCCCAAAATTTACCTAGTTTTTCGTTCCAGGCAGTGCAGTATAAATAAATGGATAAATTTCCTACAGTGTTTTGTTGCATTTACACATTTAATGTTCTTAGATATAGTACAATATTTTATACCATATATATGTTTTTTTTCTGCACTATCCACAGTTCTGCATTGAGTTAAATCTAAAGGTTATTAACCAAGTAAAATCATAATTTGATAAGAATTTATAATTTATAAAATGATATTTATTAAAACTTTGTAGAGTTTTCGTTTTACACTGGCATAATAAAAATAGTCTTTAAAATATTTTTCCTACATAGTTACAATACCGCTTAGATAAATTACTGCGATATATCAAAGTCCTTCGTAGTACTACCACTCCACTATCACTACGTAAAGGCTGGTCTGCGATGCAAATTGCTTTTCAACCCTTTATTCACGGAATTTTTTCTGATGAAATAAAAAATTTGTTTTCTTCACTAAAAATAAGTCATTAATGCATTTTAAAGCAATAATTCACTAGTCCGTTAAATTCAACTGAACATACTTGCTGGTTAAAGTACTTGATTATCCTTACACTGACAATTGTTAAACTCATAAAAAATGAATTTAATAAGTATTAAAATTCATATTGATGATTCAATAGCTAAAAACTTTGTTACATATAAGGAAGAATTGGTTTAAATTAATACTGTATATCTTATTTTAAAATTATCAGTGTATCATATCTTAAACGTACATATTTACGATTGCGGCATATTTCGCATATTTATATATAATAATTTCCACCAATAAAAGCTCTTCATACAATCCTGTCCAAAGTATATACTTTAGTTGTATCATGTATCAAACAAATGCTGTAAGTAATTATAGTCATACATTTTGAAGTTGTAAAGTATCAGTGATATTGGAGTCACTTTTCTTGGAAAATTTTTAATATCTACTATAAATATCAAAATACAATTAAATCAATTATATCAATTAAAAGATAGCAAAAATTTTTTTCTCATTAAATTTCAACATTTAAAGTAACTATATGAGGCTTTAAATAAACTACATTCTATGTGCATGTACAACCTCACTACATATAATAACGTACTTTAAAATATTTCTAAAACGATTGAAATGTGAAGGACCGAAAGGACAAGTTGAGATCCATCCATTTCATCTCCATACTGCATGCACTCTTCCAAAAAGTCAGAGCAAGTACGTAAGAGAGATAGCGAAATAAGAACGGATAAAATGGTCGCGCGATAAATCTTCCGAAATAAGAAGCGAACGAGGAAGAAAGGTCCAGATAGAACGAAGGAGGAGGAGCAGCCGAGAGAGAGAGAGAGAGAGAGAGAGAGAGAGTGTGCTTGCTGCGCGCAGCAGCTCAGTGCGTTTCCATGCAAATGACGCGACGCTCGCGCGCGCCCGGCATTTTAGGCCGCGGCGAAGAATCACTCGAAAGCAAGGAGCGGGCAGGAAGAGAGTTGGTCCCCGCTATTTGATTAACATTTTCGTCATAATGTCCCGGGAAGTTTCTCCTCGGCGGCTCTCTCTCTCTCTCTCTCTCTCTCTCTCTCTCACACTCACTCCCGAGTACTCGGAAATCCGAGATTACAAATTTTCATTAAAAACTTTGCACCGGCCGATTTGCATAACTTTGCTGCAGTCGTTGTGTTTGGCTACACAAGGCAGGTTGCGCGTTCGTTATGCGCTCCTCATTTTTAATATAAATATCTCCCCGCAAAAGTCCCGCGTCTCGACTCTCCCGCGCTTGGATACGTTATACATCTCCGGGAGAAACTTTTCTTCCGCGTCTTAATTGTGCTTTTTCATTACTAAATCGCAAAAGGGACGCGCCGGCATCGCCCGGATAATCGCAATGGATTATTCAACTTGCTGGAATTTTTGAACAACTCCGATGAATCCGTTTCTTTTAAAATCTACGAAGAGCGAACATTATTTATGATAAATTATTATATTATGGGGAATCGAATGTAGTTATAATTTTAAATTAAATCGCAAATATAACCATGCATGACTATTCATAACTTTATACAATTATATATATATCGTCGGGTAGGAAGAAGATCACCTCATCTGAACGAAGCACTGAAAATCACATCTGAAAGAAGCGCTGAGAATTACCCCGTCTGTAAGAAATGCTGAAGAATATTCCATCAGTTCGCCAAATGGGATTCTGTCTACGCATATGGAATCTTTGATCTTTGATCGTTTGTAAGTGTACTCATTGGTTCGTAAGGGTCTACCAACTATTCATCCACGAACGTATTTTCGAATAATTAAACAAATCGGGATATCCTCTAGATAAACTTCCTACGTTATATATTGTATAATACGCTCAAGAATTCACTGCTACGAGTTCAAGCGCACGTATATTCGGTTTGAAGCACGCTTAACTCCAATGAGGATTCCCCACACACAAGCTAATATCTTTTTTTTTTACTGATTTATTCCATTTACATCACTCATCATAGACTCTTATTAATCATTTGTCAATCATTTACAATATGTTGAGTGAAATACTACATATTTCACTGTCGCGGTGTTTGTTTTGGTTTTCGAGCGTTCTCGCCTCGCCCGAGGAAAAGGGAAGGTAAATTACTCAGCCGCACAACGACTCTCATTATCGGTGTGCGCTAAGTGCGCATCCACTTCCCGGGCCACGCGACTCCTCTACCACTTTTCGGCATTCTCTCGTTGCGCGCTCGCCTGCGTCGCGAACGCGTTTTTTCCTTTTGTCAGCGGCGCACCCCTCAACATCCGGTCGCGACCGCTCCGAGTGAGACAATGTTTCTCGGATTCTTTTCTCTCCGCATAATTGTTACGTAAACTCGTCACGCGCGTAATAATCATAAAAAGTGTAATTTTTTTGGTTTAATTATCGAATTCAAATTTAGTCTTTTATTTCTATTTTTTATTGTTTAATATATTCAATAAGTTTTTGCATCAACTCAACGATTCAACCATTTATTTTCAAAATCCGCTCCCTCTCCTCGCTTGCAATATTCCGGACACAATTATAAAATTTTATTTTTAAAATCATTCAATCGTTTATAATCATTAAATTTTATGTATTAAAGCCTCGTATGGTAGAATAATACTTCGTAGTAAATGAAATTCTGCCTCATGAACTTTAGCGCTCGTAACCACTTGAAAAGTGAAAAGCATCTGCTATAGGAGACACCGAAATAGCACACTTCCAGCGAGAATTCCCGTTCGACTCCGGATAGAGGCTCAATAGACTTCCTCGTACGGCAAAGAATGCTAAGAGAGTATAAAAGGTGCCAAATATTCTGAACACTGAGAAAAGTACATAAATGCATAATATAAGTTATTCAAAAAAGTATCTTAAAATATAGTTACAATCCAGCGGTCCTGAGTTCAAGCCCGATTCTTGGCGATTTTGAGGATACCTCTTTGTTTACATAAGTGTCTAACATCAAAGCTCCAGTGGTTCGGATTCCACTGTATAAACTGTAGATCCCCTTTGCTTGCGTGAATTACTTAAAAGTGGATCCACTGCACTTTAAAAAAGGACTCATTAGCGTAAGCAATACAGAGCCATATAAGTTTCTTAATTGCGCACCAAAGCGAAGACTATTGAACTATCGGAGGAGCTACCCCAATCAGGCAGTTCATACCATTAGAAGCACGGGACTAAATCATAAAAGTAGGTATCGAGTAATCCTCCTTGAACGATATTCTCAAAAATTCAAATATGAAAGACTTTGAAAAAATATCTATATGCGCCCAGAATATTTCTATAAGAGTTTTTAAAAGTTTAACAAGTTATTTCAATTAGTACAAGCTAGTGGATGAGAATCTGTAAAAGTACTATTAAAAATGTTTTCTATCGACACATACATAAGCTAAAATCTATAATACCTATATTTGTCTTGATATATGAAGAAATGTGAGGTACGATTTAGCTGGAGGTAAAGTCATTTCTTTCATAGTGTTTCTTTTGTCTAAAAAACGAATGAATCTTTCAGCCACAAAAACTGAGCAAACGATCTACTCTTCACTTTCTGACAAACATCAATCATGGAGGGCTCGAATTTCTTTTATAAAACTGATACTCAACTGCTTTACTTTCACGATATCAAGAAACTTGTTACAGTCGGCGTAATTTCGAGGGAAACGTCAGCGGAACTACGAGCTAACGCAATGCGTTGGTTGAAGTCGAGAGCTCGTAAATTACAACAATTCATATCGCGTCGTCTTGGATTTAATAACGACTTTCTACCTAAAACGTGATTCCCATTTTATTGCTGAGCAATAAAAGCACGATGATCTGCGGATATAATATTCATACATATTTACAAAAATCTATATTAATATTTTACATAAATCTGAATGACGTAAATCAATTACCGATCTTTCATTGTGCAAAATTACAAGTAATTGTTACGTGTTTTATATATCTTAGATATTTCAATTGATTTAAGCGTTTGATTGAAACAGAAAAATAAATCGATTTTCTGCTTTCTAACCACAAACGTATCAAAATTTTTGTTTGAAAAAAATGAAAAAATACCAGTTTCCGTGCGCACTCTCGGCACTGAGAGTTCGTGTATATCGTCCAGTACTCCTGAGCTGGTGCTTACGAAAAAACGCCGCAAAGTAATATTAGTCGATCTCTATGTAGGCCTTTCAGCTGGGATGACTGAAATCTAATTTTCGCTCAAATTTTCCAACTCATTCGCTGTTGGTGTTTCAGTTAGAATTTCAGTACCATCGAGTCTCCGCTCGTATACGAGGCTGGAAATCGGTCATTGTTCTACCAACCAGCTCAAACTGCATTCCCCCAAGGTCAATAATCGCTCGACGTAACATTGATTTGAGCAACACATGTAGGTACTCGAAACATGCACGCCAGCAACCGACTTAACAGATGTAATAGCAAGCTTAGGCCTTGGGGCGCTCACATGAACCTTGTAAATATCTCATAGTGATATTCTTTTAAAATATAAAATAAAAACAGATATAACATTATCGAATGAAATAAGAAACAGAATATTTATTATTGAATTAACCTACGCGAAATACTTTCACACTCTTCTTCCCAGTGTTACCTCGTCAATCTGATATTCTTCGTTTGGTAGTTACATTGTTTTTTCTTTCAGTAGAGAGAGAGAGAGAGAGAATGTGTGTGCCGCTCGACATCAGTGAAAAAACAAGTATATCTATGTCACTCGATAACTGCTTTATTTTCTCTTCTTTTAACTGCCTATTTCTAACTTCTATTGAAAAATGACGATAACTAGCGATAGAAACGGGCCTTTAATTCTTCAGTTGTACTTGGTCGACCATTTCGACCTCGAAAATCACACCATTACAATCTAATGCAAAATATTTGATATTCCTGCATCTACAGTATTTCATTATAAAGTCAGGAAATCAGAATTAAAATCCTTACGACCATCCAATCTTTAATAATTCGCAATTTGCTACTTGTACTTCAAAATATAGAGAGCGAAGACGCAAATCTGTTTCCCCATTATTTTTTTCTTCCAAATGGAGTCACTGCAAGAATATGTTATTTCTCTTGCTTGTAAGTGTATAAAATGATACTTTAAACCCTTTAAAACTTTACTCATTTGGAATATAATATTTCCTCTCTGCGTCGCGTAATCGCATATTTTCAATTTCTCGCGCACATCGGCATAGATCTGTTTTCTCCAACAACAGAAGCCCGGCTTCGCGGAACTCGGCCTGATTTACTATACCCGAAAAGACTTCTCTCCCTCGTATCGCATCCACTTATCGAGACTCTGCCTGACTGTCTGAGCGACCTTCTTAACATCTTCGCTCTTTCTATCTAGCTCCTCCTTTTTTCTCATTCCATTCCCTCTGCCTCTTCGCCTCTTTCTCTCTCTCTCTCTCCCTCAGTCGCTTCAACGAATCAGAGACGCGAAACGTCTCGCTGAGCCAGAGCTCGAAGGAAAGAAAACTGACTCGAAAGCAACTGAAACTACTTAGCTTCGCCGTATATATACGAGTGTACATCTTTCGACTTGCGACACGCATCCTATGTACATAATATACGTGTGTATACGTCACCCTGTATGCAGCTCGAGAATATATTTAAGTAGCGTCTTTAAAAGTGAAGAACGACAGGTTATTGCTAAAACTCGCTGCGGTCTTATATAATACGAAAATTCACAACATGCAAAATTATTTACAGAATTATTTATTAAGGAAACAACGACTATTTATCATTAACATTGACACATCCAATTAAATACTTCTAATAGAGATACAAAATTGAATAAACTATATAGTAATACCTATTTCTGTTTCGATAAATAGAATCCGTTTTGAAAGGAAAATGCAATTGCAGTTGACAGGTTTCTTAATTTAATTTAATTAATTATTGAAAACGGTATATTATATACGGGTCAATTGGTATTAGCAATATGTATATATAATTTCTATTAGAAATAAATATACACATAACATTTTAGAGTGCACTAGTATTAGATTAATTAATTTTAATAATCGCTACATGTATAAATTTGATTTGGATCAATACCGACATATTAATTTAAATAAGTTTAGAACAGTTTCTAAAAATTCACAAATCTGAATAATACTCTTATAGGATCTGCAATATGTATATAACTATTACATCCAATTAGTTCTCGTGTACCCAAGTCCACACAAATTAATTAATATATAGTATGACATCGATTTGCATATTAATTCAATTGTAGATATTACGAAACGCCATTATCAAGCGAGTACAATCCCACTGTCTGTTCTCTAATATATGTATGCACGGTCATTAGAGTAGTACGAAACTTGTAATACAAGGAGAAGCGCATGCTTTGAAAGTTGCCCAGTTTGATAAGACTGAATGGTAGGTTGTAATAAGAGACAGTGTATTAGTGGAGAAGTAAAGACCTTATGAGCAAATATTTTGGATAGCTCCCGAAACGTTAAAGATACCAGGTACCATTTATTCACCGATATAAGAGTATGAACTTTATTTTTTTTTAACTTATTTTTACGTGTACAACATTAATTAAACTCTGACAAATAATTGAATATTAAAAAATACTTTCTAGTTCATGTACCTTTTTTTATTAATAATCTTCCTCACAAAATATTAGTGTACTCAACAAAACAATAGATTACGACACATTCTAATTTTTGAGACTAGAGAATAATCTTAGAACATATTTTAGTTTAAAATAAAGTCCTTCAGTACATAAACTCCGAATGAACTATACACTACATCAATTGTTAAAACATCTATTCGAACGAACATGCATAATTCTAAATATTAATTTATATTTAACAATATTTTAAACGTTGGCGCTATTCAAAACGTATATGTAACCAATTGAATCGTGTCTTCAAATACTTCACAACATCCGGCCACCACTTCTTTAAAAGTAAAAAAATACGTGATTGTAAATTCACCCATCGAAAACGACAAATCTTCAATTACTTACAGTCTTCTTAGACTCTTTATAAGCTTTAAAATTTTACAGCGTCATTTAAAAAGTTTTTACCTTTTCAAAAATAATAGAATATATAAAGTTAAAAACGATTACGTCTCAGAGGGCGATTAAAACTTGGTTGCAAGATTTGTAAGATTAAAAACAGTAGTCATGAAGTCGACTTACATCCGCTTATTGGATTAAGTTAGACTTAAAAAAATCATTTCCATATCAAAGTTAACTTTTAGACAGATGGATAACAATATAGTTTATAAAAATGTTTAACAAATTTTCAATCAGTATTTTTCAGCAGTAAAAGTTCTGCCGAGTTCTGTAATTAGCTCATTGAATATAATATGAGATAGAAAACTAGATAAAGGTTAGCTACCTTGCATTGAGCAAACTCTGCATACAAATCGATTTTACAGTTACTTAATACGGACTTTTACGTGGCCAATCACATTGAATTATGTAACATGTGTAATTAGCAGATTAAATCAAGATTTTTTCTTTTATACGGATTTAATTCCTCTAGAATAATTTGTATCTGCTGAACTTAAATATAATTCTATATGCCCCTTCAATAAAATTACAAGTTGAATCTACAAAACTTGCATTATCATTTACTGCGTACAAAAAGATGTTTAATTTAAAAAGATTTAAGTCCTTTTCTTAAATGGAAGTATTTTTAAAAAGTCGTGCTGACTTTTACCTATGCTTAAAGTAGAAACAGGCGAATATAGTACGACACGATTTTCCAGTTTTTCCTAACTTTCCCATCACTACATTGCATCATTTGCAGCCACAAAAGACAATAAATTAAAATTACAAAAGAATCATTCATTATAATTATATTACCAAGACATTCATAACAACGTTACCGCCTTTCACGTCTCCTCCCTTCCAGTTACACATTCATCCAGTTTTACACTCTCTCACGTCGCATCCGCAACTTACATCTCCCCCCGTTCAACGAAATCGCTTACACACGCAAATAGCCGACGCTCGTGTATAAAAGCACACACGCGGTCTCCTTAATTGGCGGCCGACTATGTCGACCTTTCTTCCCTCGTCTTACATCATACCCCTTAACCCCGTAGCAGCGCTCAATTTTCCTTTTATCCGACGCGAATTTCGCCAGAAAAGTGATTTACTTCTAGGAGCTCGCACCTGGTGCGCACATGTCTGCACTCGGGCCGCAGTGGATTTTCCCTCGTATAGCCTCTGCGCGATGCATTCTTTATAGGCGCGGCCTCCGCCGGCAAGAATGTTGGCTGGATTTTCGGATTAGAAGCTCGACTTTGTGCCAGGAGAGAGGCAGAGAGAGAGAGAGAGAGATCATATTTCGCGGTGGTAATGCAGCTACTGCGGAATTTTTCATCGCACCGCGAGCCGCCTGTTTATGCATAAGGCGCTTCTTTGAGTCGTTTCTTCTTTTTTTTTCTCTTTTTTTCTTCTTTTTTTTTCGACTCGAAGCGACGACTCGTAAGGATGTTAATGTGCCTCTGCGAAAGCTCCTCGCGCGAGTTTCTATCTCTCATTCTGCTATGTAGGAGGGCTGTTTATTTTGATGCAGCGACTTGAAAATAGCGTTTAGCCTGATTGCGTATTCTGCAAATCTGCGCCGGAGATCCGAATTGAATTATGAAACTTGTTTATTCAAGCAAAGTTGGCGTAATCGAATTCTCAATAATCTATAGGATAAACGAAATGATTTGCTAGCTTGGCGAAATTGTATGGGATTTCGAAGAGAAAATAAATTGATGCGCTTTTGCCGGTTTGCACTCATCAACTTTAATCGGTTTCTTTCGTGTCGCACTACTATTATAAACTCTTAAGAAATATTGATTCAAATGTATGGAAATAACGTATTTATGAACAATGCATCCATCCACTTTCTTGCGGTGAGACTGGATAAAGAAAATATATAAGGTAAAAAGTACCAGAAGTGGAACGGTACATTAAAAATAGGTTATATAAATTTAATTACAGCGTAAAAAGCGATTGAAAAATATTGATAATTTTAAATAATGTTTTGAGATGATAATAAATTAAAAAATATCAAGTACTCGTACTTAAGAAAATTATAAAAAAATTATTTTGTCATCGTTCCTCACACGGCATAAAAATACAACGCTTTTTAGTAGAGTAAGAGGGTCACCAGACTTTTTTCAATTTTATTTCTATTTAAAAAAAAAATTATCTTATAGCAAACCGGAGTCTTCAAATTTCAACAGATTTTCAATTGTAAATTTGAATTCCGATATTATTTTTTCAATTTAAAACATTTTTTATTTTTATAATCGAACAACTGGACAAAGCGTTCCGCGGCAACGTTCAGTTAGCTATAACCGTATTACGTGTATAACGGAACTAATTGGAATATATTTAATTCGAGAAAAATTTGCATAATAAATATATTTTTATATTTATTTGACAGTTACTATAATTAAAATTTTATTTTACATTGAATAAAACGGTAAGTACCATCTAACTTAATAAAAAATGAAACCAAACCTCAAAAAAAAATTACTTGAAATTTTACTGAATATTTTATATAATTTTCAATTAATTTTTCTTGCAGGTTAATGTGATAAAATTACAATGGCTAAACTAGTGAAAAAGGCTTCCAAGGATAATAAAAAGAAGAAAGTAAAAAAGGTTTATCAAGATCTAGTTCAACGTATATTTCTGGAACTTCTGAAAGCATTTCGTATAGAACAGTTGCAAAAACCTTTGCAGTCCGAAAATCAACTAAAAAAGGTCCAAGCACTGCTTTGAGTGACAGTTTCCTACGAGGTTTTCCTGTCGACAAACAAGAATTGTTGAACACAGTGCAAAGTTACGTTATGTAGCTTTATTTTTGTGCCTTTAATTAATATCTGAATGCCCAATCCAGGCCAGTTAAAATTATCACTTCCTGCGAGACAGAATATATTAACCGAAATGCAGTCACAATAAGCTCGAAAATGTATAGACACAATTTTGATTTACTCCACACTTTCCGTGCAATACTCTTTTTACCCTACACGATTAACTTTGAAATATATATTAAACTATAAAGTGAAGTATTATTCATACGTTGAAAATGCTTTGAGTTGTAAAAAATTATCTTCATGAAAATAAATTTGAAAAACGGTTTTTTACTACATTTATCAAATAAAGGCCATTTTTACTAGATATCGCAAGTAATGTTAAAAAAATATTTTTCATAATCCATTGGAGGTATCTTTCGTGGAACATAAAAAGGTCATACTACTATAGGCAACGAATCCTTGACTCGAGGCGTACTGACGCTGCCTCTATAAAATAATATCTCATAACTGTAAAATTCATATTCTGTTAAAGTTATAGAAATACGGAGGATGTGAAAACAGAAAAACGGTTATTTCAATCATAAATTACTATACTGTCAATGGCACCTTTACATTTTCGAATTTCGCCATCAATTAAAAGGTTTTTATTTGCCCTACACAGTAAAGCTCAAGTGATACTTGTAAAAAGAAATTAATAAAAAGCTCCCATGAAATAAAATTCTAAAAGTATCACACGAAATGCAGAAAAGAGAAATTATTAAAAATGATTTCTGCGCAAACTAGCAATCATTTGTGCATTCTTCACAATAATCGCAAGTAGAGTACATAAATAAAAAGGAGCAAGTATAACGATAAAAAAGAATGATAAAAATAATCATAACAAAAAAGAAACAGATATCAAGTGTTGAGTAACTGTTGTTACAGAGTGAGAAGGAAGCCTCACTCGTATTGCCGGAAAACACGAAAGCTCGCGAGGGAGTAAAAGGAAACAGAGAGAGAGAGAGAGAGAGAGAGAGAGAGGAAAGTATAAGCAAAAAAAGGATAGCAGGAAAAGAGCTTGAAGAAAGAGATAGAGGAAGAAAAAGAGCAGAGGCGAAAAGGGAGGAAAGAGAGAGAGAGAGAGAGTATGCAGGAGGGAAGACTCGTCGAGTAGCAGTTGGGTAAACGAGGCAGTTTTGCGGGAAAATAAAATAATAGGCCAGGCCAAAGCGACTGCGTATGTAAAGTAGCAGCTGCCGTGAGCTGCAGTGAGCTTTTATATAAGTTTCGTTATAAAATCTTTTCGACGCGTATGCCGTTTGCATTTAATGAAAGATCAGCCATCATAAGTATGCTAATGCCTGATGAAAAATATATACACGCATACGCGTGGAAATTCTATTTTACTTGCTCTTCCATCTCGTTTTCTCTCTCTCCCTCTCTCTCTCTCTCTCTCTCTCTCTTTTCAATTTCCGAACATTTTCAATAAAATTTTATTAAGAGAGAAAGGTAGCTCACGGTTGTACAAGAACATGAATCACGAATGAATAATTCATCGTTCTTCAGATGTATCCCGCTATGCACGCTAATAAATTAAGTTTTGACAGATTGAACTCTTGGGGGGTATGGGTGAAATACTAATTTAACAGTAGATCGGAGGTCACCCGACAACCTCTATGAAGTCGAATTTCCATTTCTAATGAAAATCGCATAATTAATTTTACAATTTCAACAAAAAAGATAGGGAAAATATTTTTAGTTTTAATTCCTACCTTAGAAATGCCCTTCAACTGTCAAGTCAGTTTCAAAGTAACAGCGTCGATGAATTTAATTTATTACTGTTTGATGACCGAATGTATATTTATTATAGATATTATTTTAACAGATCACTTATTTAAAAATGAAAATCAAAGACACTTTCAAAATTTAAAAATACTGCTATGACTTTAGTTTTTAAATCCGCTAGGACCGATGAGAACAAGCTGAACAAAAAGTGTAACTATGACACTCGTAAATCATCTACTTTATATTTGCTTTTCGCCAAATCTAAACATTTCACGCACAATTTAAATATCTCGACTAGTCTGCAGAAGCATATATATTTTTAGCTTAAAAAGCGCAGCTGCACATACATCAATTCTAAATGTCATACTTGTCACTGAACGCTGTCCTAAATAATCAATTACGGGCTTATTTTCCTTCGTACTCGAAATCAGGCATAATCCCAGCAAACAAGCCTATATACTACAAATAGTATTAATATTTACTAGCATTCGTAATGCACGAGATAATCAAATTGTTTACGAGTTATCCTCGCATTTAAACATATATATGTACATACGGTATCAAGGACGAAATTCGGTCCGTGACAGTAACGCACGGTGCGCGCGCGTAACATTCTATCATTGACAATTAAGCTCGCGCGCGGCAATAGACGACAAAGTGGATTAAACGGGGAAAAAGCGGAAGGTGGAGTGGAATTTTTTTTCCCTCACCCTAACCGTTGCAGCAGCAGCAGCAGCAGCAGCAGCCTCTGCTCTCGAGAATCCAGGGTCCTATATGTGCTCCGGGCATGTAGAGAGTGTGTGCACGAGAGCGAACAATCATCTCCCCCACCAGAGCAGTCCAGTTTATACTGTTTTCGCGATAATAATGCGAAGTATATACGTCGTTGCGTAGTCAGCGAACGAACTATCCAAAATCGAATCGAATCCACGTAGCGAAAAGAGAGAGAATGCGAATAACGCAGTTAGTAGAATCGGACCTGTGCAAAAGTCGTGTCCTGAATAAACCGCGTAAAAGGGGCATGGGAATCCGTTTGCAAGAGATCGACCATTTTTTCTTTTTTTTTTTCTTTTTTTTTTTTTTTGCTCGCTTGCGCCTGCGAGAATTGGTACAGTTTGTGCGCGCAACGAACCGAAATCTGTACCCGCCAGCTTGTAATATCATCGAGAGTTTTACCTTTTTAATCGAGACTTGTGAGTTTGTTATACAAAATGCTTTTGCCGCAGCTATACGATCGCTCTAGGCCACACTGTGGAAATGGAGCTATTTTGCCTAACCGATTACTGCAAATATTAATCTGCCTGTGCAGGCACTTTTTTTCTCGAGAAACACAGAGGGTTCTAAGTAATCGAAAATTTCGATTCCTTCGAAAACTTCAAAATTGACTGAATAAAACGAAAATCGACATTTACGTATTTCAAATGAAACTCTATAATACAAACATAAAAATGCTTTACATTTTAAGGAAGATACTGTACGTATAAAGAAATGGTATGGGTTTCTAAAGATTTTTGGCATCGCTTCCACATTTTTACAAGTGCCAACCACATCATATAGCTGATATTAAATCACTTTTGCTATGATGAAAAAGGAACATGGGCATAAGTGGTTCACCAGTATCTCTTGCAGAAAAAGCTGCTTAATCCGCGATATTGGTTTTTGGACGTCTAAGAAATCCGAAATTATTATCTTTGAGTGTAGTATTTTGTCTTTACCGTACTTATAAATCTATACATATCAAAAATCCAAAATCCGGCGCAACTCGATCGCGAAATCCGTCTGTAATGCGCAAATGCACTTCTACGATTGAAATCCTATACACTGGCTGGTGTAATGCGGCGCCATCTACTATGCCGCAGAACCAGCACCCGACAAACCGCATTGTTCCATAAGGAAATGTCAGAGGCGTACCTGCGAGAATATTTCAAAGACAGATTTCGAGTAAGTGAAAATCTAAAAAGGGCATCGACTTGACCCAGTCTACTATATTGGGGGAGGTTGTATCTTCAAAATGGCTCGAATTCCCTCCTGAAATTGCATATTGAGCGGATAGAAGAAAAAAAAAAAGAGAAAAAAACAGGGCGCGCGCAACTGCACAGCTCGGTGTTGCTTTGACGCGCTCGCGTCCCGCACTTGCCGTTTTATCGCCGAAGATTCAACGTGAAAAAGCAGAGCGAGAGAGAGAGAGAGAGAAAAGTGCAGTGCTCTTTGCACGGCTCATTTCTTTTGCGTCCTCCTACCGCCTCTCTTTCTCTCTCTCTCTCTCTCTCTTTCGCTTGCTCTTTCTTTCACGAAGTCGAAAAGTACCAGCGATAAGACGGCCAGGGAAAACCGGAGAAACGCTGTAAACTCGTGGGAATACGACTAGGAAATTCGATGAGTTCTGGCAGAGGGAAATGGCACGAAAAGGCGAGCCGGTGACGAGTGCCATTGTACGCCCGAGGACTTACGAGCTTCTCCTCCTCCTCCTTCTTCTACATCTTCTTCTGCTCTTTTTTTCTTGTCTCTCCCCCCCATGCTGACAAAACTTCTCATCGCGCCGCGGTTGGAGCACGGGATATGCGATGCGCACTTCTTGTGTACGGGATGATGGGGTAAGCGCGCCAAACTGACTTCATCTCGGACTTCATTAAATGTAAACATAGCTGGTAAGGCGGCATTGTTAGGAGGAAGCGGTGAAATAAATTGGTTTTTCTTTGTCATCGCTTTGTGAGGAATAGCTTTCGTAAATAGAGATGGTCAGATAATCTCTGCGAGGAGCATGAAAAACGCCGAGTTATAAAGAGCCGTGCAGTATATATTATATATATATACGCGCCGCTTGAGTCTGTCAGGGGAGGAGGAGGTGGGGGGAATGTTATTAAAGTTAAGGATGATGTATACTGTATAGAGAAGGTGTAATCTGCAGGCGCACAGTATTCAGCTGGAGGAAAATCTTGAATGCATTGCAATGTACACGTTGGGTTGAAATACGTGCAATAAATGAATTTTCAAATTTTCTTTATATCGTGTCTTGTCCTATTAAATCTGAGTTAAAATACTATTTAGGTTGTATAAACAAAGCTTCTTCATCCGTCAGTGCCATATCTTTTTCATCGTGTAAAGAACTTCATGGCAATGAAAACAAAGTTATTTGTGGAATGTTGAAAATTTTGTAAAACGTTTATCGTAATTATTAATCCATTGGAAGCTGCCCCACGAGATTGAACCGATTGAAAATCGTGGTCTGACTATATTTTTCTATTTCTACTGCCATGTTATTGTTGACAAGTATAGTTTCAGGTATATTATTTGGAATTCTGTATAGTGACTTACTGAAAGAATCCGATCTTAAAAGTAATAGTTAGTTGGATAAATTAAATTCAATCATTTTCCTGCGAGATTAGATTCTCTGAGAATTCTAAGAGCTCGTAAAGACTATAAGATTGTGAATAGACACGTTGAATACTTTACATGTTTGTGCTTTAAAGTCGACTTAATTACAGAATGACTCGATTATACTCTATAGAATTCAGAATGTATCTTTATGAGTTATAAAGATGACTCCTGCATCCAATCATCACTATATACAAAGTGGACTTTTAAAAATTAGTGGAAAAAAATCAAAGCTTAATTTATCTTTTATCATTATATTATGTTCTTAAAAATTGAAAGTATAAGTTTGTTAAGTTCACGCGTATAATTTAAATACATAAGTACAGTAGAAATAAAATGCACATATAATAAAACCACTTTAAAGTGTTTTAAACTTTAACTTCAATTCACCTTATTAGTATATAAATTGAAATGCTTCTTTGGCTTTGGCGTTCCTTTTACCTGCAATTTGACCATCTAAACAAACTGCATACTAAAGTAATCACAGTGTAGGTATTCTGTATAAAACACGCCACACAATTTAAAATATTCTCAAAAGTGTTAGGCTTTTAAAGGAATCATGTGGCAATAATGTTTATGGGGAAAAATAATAAATGTTTTTAATTAACAAAAAGCCTCAACCTGATGGAACGAATTAAGTATTTAGCCATGCGAATCGAGTTTTATTAATTATTTTCGCTTTAAAATATAAACAAAATACGAAATAGCTTGGGCGCGCGATCATCAAAGTTAACCGTGTGTAATTTATAAATTGCATACTTATTCATTTGAAAATAATAAATTTTAAAATGTTAGTATCGTTGGAAGTAAATAAATAAAAATTAATTACCATCGATAACAGAACTTTACATTAATATTTGCGCAGATCGGATGCGAAAAACATTTTCAATTTTCATTATTTTTATCTTTTTAATCGCGGACTCACGGGTACTTATAACCAATGCAATCCAAACAATTCGAAATACACTTTCTAGTCAAACTCATGAAACCAGATCCGTTAATATCGTTTTCCACTTTGTTTACGCAAAACTGCACAGTCTCGGCCCCCTAATAAACGATACACGTAACCACTTGATATCGTCACTTTTCAAAGTCTCCGAAAATAAAAAGAACTCCCTTGATCACAATCTCCCGGGCGCATAATACCAAGGCATATACAACCACGGGGAGAAAATCCAATGTCAAATTCAGCCGACATAAATCGAATATGTTTATCCGCGACAAACACGCTCGCTATAATCCTCCCTCCACCCGTTACACACGCGGGGGATATACATCCAGCCAAAAGTCCACGAGCACATACATTATATCGAAGGTAGTGTATATACAGAGAAGAGTGGGAAAGAGAACAACAACGAGTCGTTTCGCCAGTCGTGCACGTCCGCATATGCAGGTATTCGTGCAATCGACGCGTTTATACACATAAAGCGTCCCTCTCTCTCTCTCTCTCTCTCTCTCTCTCTCTCTCTCTCACTCTGGTCCCTCTCGATTCTTTTAATTGCGGCGACGATTTGTCATGCCACGCAGGGATTGTGTGCCGCGTGACTATACCGTATACGATCGGTCAACGAGGCGTTTATATTCCGATACATCGAAAAGGGAGGCTATACGAGGGCACAGCTCGATCCTACCCGCTTCCCAATGCACACACTGCAGTGGATGTGCAATCGATGTGTGCATACATATAGATATGTAGCGGTGGAGCGGGAACGGTGCCAAGCCGACGATAAATAATACAAATAAAACGTCGCGGCACCGTAAGCCGGGCGCATACCTACTATATACTGCGGCGCGCGCGCGAAAGGCCTTATTCGAGAGGAAGAGAGAGAGAGAGAGAGAGAGCGGGAAGGGAGGTATCGTCGCCGAGGACGTGCGTGCGGCGTGCCTCGCATGAGAGACCGCAAAAGGGAACGACAACCTCGAGCGAGCGAAATCCCGTCCTCCTGCACCTGCAGCAGTCGCTACTCTATCTCTTTCCATCTCTCTCTCTCTCTCTCTGTCTCTCTTTCTGCGGGAAATGAATGAAGGACAAGCGACTGCATAGCCGCGCTCCGATCTCAGACTCTATTTTCGCCTCGCGTCCCCCCGTGTCTGCTCCGCTTGTATTGTCTCGTTACTGCCCATGCGATGGACCGAGTTGCGTGTGTGGAAAATGTAACGTGCTTTGGAAAATACTCCGCTCGATTTGCTCGCGTTATCTCGGTACAGCGATCCAGACTTTAAACGCTTTTTTTATTTTGTTCAACTCCTCTCGGAGATAATATACTCTCTGCTGTTGCGTTATACGCAAAAGTTTTGTAGTGTCATCAACAATATCCGAAAATAAAATGTGTATAATAGCTGGACAAGATATTATTGTTTGCGCGGAGAGATTAGCTGCGATCTATACAAGTGCAAGAAAAAGAGACACCGGTAGTATTGCGCATAAAATGCATTTTTAACTGAAACATATATACATACAGTTGCGAGTATACCGTACAGTTTTTTCGTTGCGCGGAGGACCTCCGCGTGCACATATGAACTCCGCGAAAACGCAGACTCTGAAAGTTTTATCGCGGAATTTTTAAATTCCCTGCGTATAACCTCTCGTTCCTTATTCAATATCTATATATACGCATTTTTTTTTACGAAACTCGCAGCGTATATATAGGCTGGCGCGGTATCGCAAAAAGCCAGCCTGCAGGGTTATAAAACAAAAAAAGCGGAAGAAGCGCGGCCGGCGAGCTCTAGCGACTAGCTGCAGTCCTCCTCCACCTCCTCGGTGCATTTTACACTCGTCGGACTATCTAGCGGCAAACTCTCTACGTATAATCGTATAATCCTTTTGATATCGCGGACGAGAGACGCGCGCACCTCTTTGGCTCCCAGCTATATGTGAAAACATCGCAGCTGATGTACATAACTATATTTTTTCTTTTCTTTTTCACTTTTTCCCGTATAAACTCGTCAGCGAGTCTCTGCCATCGTTAAATCGATCGCGCGAGATTTCGGACACGCTGAGAGAGAGTTACGTCGTTTAGCGTCACATGGAGCGTAATGACTAAAAATTGGCCGTCGAGTGTATACGCAGGTCGCCTCGACGTCGTAGCCGATAAAACACACACACACACACACACACAGAGACCGAGCCACTTCAAAAGACGTGGATCCGCCGATAAATGTAACGAAAATGATGGATACCCATACTCATTCGATCATAAATTCGACTACGCGTACGATATATATTCTCTATACCTCCCCAAATGTCAATCGTTCCTTTTTTTTTCTCCCTCTTGGCTGCACATTCATGTATAGATATAGGCTTCCTTTTCGTTTCGACGTAGAGATAAAAAAGGAGAGTGTGCAGGGCTGGATGTTACGCAAACGCACCCGCGTAATATATCACGAGCGTATATAGGTGGAGGTAAAACGGGGGAGAAACAGCCGAATGACCGTACATCGGAGTGGCAAAATTGAATGTGTCACTCCTCAAAGCTCGCGAGCTTTGCCTCTTATGTGTGTGTACATTGGTGGTTCCAGTGAAAAATGCCAAGTGGCCAAAGTCACCGAACATGCATTTTTCACTGATCGAAGCTACGAAACATACTTTCGCACTTCTTATTAATATTCAAATTTAAACAGTTGGATATTGAATATATTATATAGATTAAAATTTGTTAAAGTAGTAAGTTCTTTGAATAAGGGAGTTTTATTTATTAAGATTTGTGTTATTACTAATATTTAGGATTGTTTATAACAATAAATCTATTTCCTGTTTAAAGTCAAAACTAATAGCAATTGTGTTATTATATGTGGTTCATGGACGATTGGCAGGTAACTAAAACGTTTATTTTTTTAATCTTGCCTCTTATGTAGCCAAAACCTATATTGTTTTTCTGCAAGAAATGTTGTTTTAACGGAAGAACAATAAGCCTGTTAAAACGATTACAAATCAATTCATACAATGTAGAAACAAATTCCGCAATATTCTCAATCTTCGATGCTTTAGCATTGAATAAACAATATGTTCGATAGCAACATCTACGAAGTATAGGTCTTGATTATTATTGTCTCAGTGCGCGATATTCCATATCTCGAATTTCAAAGATCTGAAATTTTCCTATCGACCGAGTTGACACGGAATGTTCGATACATAGTGGGGTATCCGCGTGACCTCCCAACGAAGCTTCGGTCCTGTGTGTCAGCCCTGCGAGTCATATAGCCTACATATATGTCTGTGCATGTATATATATACATGCGCATACACATATACATATAACAGAAGGCACATTCGCACGGAGAAAATTGCATCTCGAGCGCAGATATTCAACGGGGAGGAACACGTTCACAGCTTCTCTCTCGGTCTCCTCCTCCTCCTTCTTTCACCTCACGCATCCTCGATATTCATATCTCTAATGTCACGTGTTCGGGAGATCCAAGTATTATGGAAATCCCACGGATTGCCAAGCCAGTGGCGCGATCCTCGAGAATATTCAAAAAGGGGGAATTGGCCTTTTGTTATTTTCGCCTGTGAACCCCGCGAGCTGTTCTCAAAACTCACGATCCGTCTGACGACGCCGCAGGATTTTTCCGTCTGTATACGGGCTCCTCGTGTCCTGGGGATAGGCTCTGGATAAATGCAAATTCCACGTGTGTTTGTTCTGCATTTTTTTTTTTTTTTTGCGAAGTATCAAGACGCCGCTGGTTCACCGTCTTTCAGCAAGACCGCATTCGCTTCTAGCTTGAGATGAATTTTTTTAACTTATACATTACTTTCAACAAATACTATACCATCTCTTTTACTTAATCGCATAATGACTATATAATCGACTCTTTATTTATTTTATTAAAATGACACATATAACAAATAATATAGCAATACAAATGTTTCAACTATTTCAATAAAAAAAAAAACGTGTATATAATATATTTTACAAGACATTTTCTTCCCCAAAAAATTTCTTACGAGTAAAGCTTTGCTTTATTTACAGTATCTATAAAACGTAATTTCAACGCTTTTTTAGTGAATATATGCATATAAATATTAGTGTTAGCTGGCTTCTTTTAGGGGTTCATTTTACCTAAAAGATATTTCCAGCGCAAGCAATTTCTCTTTCTGCACTAGCTGACACTTTCGTAACTCGTCTTAAATAATATCATTATCACGAAAAGTTGTTATTAGGTATTTCTTTTTTCACTTATAAATCGCATGATTTAAGACTAAGAAATAGCATCATCAGCTGTTTGGTACAATTAAAACCTACTAAATATATAAATGTATTTCTTTTTTAGAAGAATGATTTAACTTTGTTAAAGAGTCATGTGCTGGAAAAACATCACAATATACCTCTTGCTACTCGGACTACCTTAATTAAAATCGTATTTATATTTTTTTCGCGTATTTTTCTTTTCATATGAAAAATTTCATTTGCTCCGCTTTCAAGATTCATCACTACTATCGAGGAGATGGCCAGACATGAATTACATTTTTTGCATAATAATGAGACGCGTGTATCGGGGTTTTCACATAAGTCACATTGATTTTATAGATTAACGTACATCTACATAAATTAAAAAACAATATAATGTAGATATACATTCTGCGCATAAAGAATGGTGCGTATCTTTATTTGCAGGGACTATTCAATAAAACCCCGCTACACGGGTTTCACATTCTTTTGCTCTAAATGTAATTCCTGAAAGCTCCAAGAAAATCCAGGACCCGCACGTTTGGTCACCTCCTTGTAAGTGGGTACGTGGTCATTGCATGAAAAAAAAAGAGCATTTGTTGCACCTACAATTACATCGGAGCCTTACAGAGGCCATTCTCGATTGCCTAGCAGACGCTCCAATCCATCAATGTCACAGCTCTACAGTTTACTCTAATAAAAGATTGGTACTAACTTCAATTTTCTATTTTTTCATACAAACATACAGAATTTCAAAGCGAAGTGCTATATCCTGAACAACAATACTTTTCAGCATTTTTAATGTTAAAGTTTTTTATAGAAACTTTAATCATAAATATTCTTTTGTGAATCATATCTATAGAAATTCGTGAATACTGATGCACATAAAAATTGGAGCTTAAATGCATATAATTTATATGCTACACACGTGCACGTAAATGATACTTTTTATATGCGTATTCTTGGAAACTTAATCACATTAGTAATTCAAATATCTATAATTGAAAATTCAACGTCGTTTCTGTTTCAGTTTCATGATTATTGCAAGTGACTTAACTTTCAAAAATTGCTTAGCTTCACCTACCGCTTGCTTTATTCGAGCATTTGCAAGAACTACCTTAAATTTCAAATACGTTAATCGATTTATTCATTAAGGAAATAACTTTAAAAAGCTTTTTGAAATTATTACCTAATCCTACTCAACTTTGCATAACTCTACCTGGACCTAATGGAAATTATATTAAAATTAATTTAAAATAATTGAATTACGGTAATAAGACAATGTTTCGCAGAGTTAGACAGTTTGATAGAGTTGTGCGGGAAAACATCACTTATACTTAAACGTGTTATATGAATAATTTAAATACCCTCTAAAAATAATCAACAGTTCGAAGACTTAAAAATTTAATTACTTTACAAATCAGAACCATGATAATAACATGAAATTTAATTACCTTCTCATAACAGCAATATACACAAAAAAACGTCGGAATTAAAGATACTTATGACTGGAAACACTTTATTTTAAAATTCTCTACTAGTAGATTTCTACCTTAATATTATATTTAAACTTTTTCATTTATTTAAGTAATCCAAATTATATACGATGATATTTTGAAAAATTATTTTATCTGCCTTTTAAGAGGTGAACCGCATAAATACCTCTAATATTCGATGACCTATTTCATAATATGTCAATACAACTTATATTATGATCTTATTAAGTTTTTTCATGAACCATATGCAATCATGAATCAACATAATTATAATCACACATCATTTCATACTGATTATTGTACACTTAAACAGATACACAAATGTAGAATCATAAAGCATCTTAAACCTCTAGTTATTGACAGTCAAGTGCATATTGGTGATAAATTAGACGGTCGTTAAATTTAGATTGAGATCCAGAACACTTTCATCGACTATCCACAGTTAATTTAATCCAGATTGACCTGTATTGTTGTTTTACGATTTTCTCGAGGTCTTATAATATCTCATTCCATGCTGACTTCGTATACCCTCTTCAATTAGTGCCTAGAACTAAAGATAAAGTCTTCAAATAACCAACAGATAATTGAAATACACGAGGCGCCTGCGATTCGACCGTCCCATTGGATTCTCGACGCTGCTGATGGAAGCAAATAAAAAAGGTCGAAAAATATTTATTATTTGTTTCAGGAGCGATTGACACATTTTCATTTTTATTAAGAACTCGATTGTCTTGTCTTTTTTATTGTACAGAAAATACCAACATTGAAACCATATTTATAAGACAAAGTATTCTATTCCAAAAAAATTGTAATAAAATTTTTAATTTACAAGTAGTTCTAAAGTTACTGTATGATTTAAATAATACCGTGATCTTAGTCATCGTGCTTCGAGTTACCATATTTTTAAATATGATTGTTATTTATAATCTATAACAATATTATATATTTATAATTTATAATATTCTTACTTACCGTATTACTTATTACATAATAGTATTATTGTAAGAAATTTAATATTTTGTATTAAGAACATGTGCTAAGGTCTAAAGTATGGCAACTACTTCCGTGCACGTAGCCTGCGAATCACGTGAGACTTTACATCTCGCATTCGAAGAAGTTATATATGTGTGTATATTTATTAACAAGATTTCGAAAATGAACGATATAAAATAACAATTAAATGAGTCCGTTACAACTTTGTATTAAATAATAAAAAGATTTGAACCCGATACGTCGTGCTAAGTTCTACAATGTCTATCATTCGCGGGTCATCGTCTAATATTTTTACTTTGTTGTAAATCTTCTTAACATACTCTCCACGAGTTAGACTGTTCTGTCCTCTGCAAGGCAAATTCCAGCTCACGCCTTATGTTTGCTTGGGCCGTAAATTCCAGTATTTGTCTCTGAATAATGTTTCCTTAGCTCAAGCACTAAATACTGGTACATCCAATTTTAGATTGCCCAATGCATTCGCCTGTAGTTGTCACAATGTCGAGACATATTTGATTAAATTCTTCCACGTTTCTTCTAATTTTTCATCCAGCTGATTCTGTCTTATTCCAAGTTCATCTACCCAGTATGCACCGATACAGACAGACGAGTATTATGTTCCTCCATTCTATGTGCCTTCTTTCATTCAATTCCGTAATTTTCTTCTCGAACATATTCGTCCCGTATTCCGCATGATAGATTTACTCGACGCGCGAAGCCATTAAACCTATTATATTTTTGTAAGTTGGTCGATTTTGGTTCGTTCTTCTGCACACGCTGTGCAGTACCGTGTTGCCGATTCCTCAACTCGATTAAAATATCTTAATAAGAGGATTTCTGCGTGCCTCTTCATTGAGGTTTCTCCGGATTCCATTTCACTCCGAGTTTCGTCCAAATCTGGATCCTAATAACGAAGGAACACGTGATGCATGCAATGATGCATTGACCACTCGCATTGTTTGGCTGATCCATAACTGGTGCAATCGCGTTACTACTGCGGGTCGACATCCTACGACCTGTGCTCCGCGCTTGCGTCTCTTTTGCTTGGCCAAACATTTTCTGTCTAAAATCTAACGTTTAAAATGTTTTTTTTAAATTCGCGAGTTCCTTTAATTAGGGTGTAAAAACAAAGACACACAAAAATTTCTTTTATGACTCCGTGTGAAAGACTTGATTTATCACACGCGGGAAAAATGACGCATGCTGTAATTTGCGCGTTTTGCACGTTGTGTCGTAAAATACAATTCGATGCATGAGCGAGAAATAGATTTCACCCTCGTGTGACCTTTTCACACTCGCTTCGCTCAAGCGCAAACTTTCGCACGAGAGTAAAATCACTTTATCGCACGAGTATCGAAATATACTATTAATCCTCAATGGACAGTTTTCCCATCTAATGCACGCCGCTTTCATCGCATACTCTAACAATAAACTCTTTTTCCATAATCCATAAGAATTATTTCCATAGATTAAAAATTTGAAAAAAATATTTGTAAAAAATCATGTCCAACAAAGGTGAAATTTTTCAGTCATTTTTTTATTGTTAAAATTAATAATATATCGTTGCAATTCTTTAATACATGATACAACTCTTCAAGAAGAAAATAAGAAGAAAACAGTCGATATAAATAAAAAAAAACGAATCGATAGATCTTTTTAATACCTACAACTTTCCCATTTTATATAGTGTGATCGTAGTTGTAGTTTCTTTCTTATTTACGGGAAACTGCTTTTTGCGAATATTTTCGGTCATATTCGCCATTTCGGATCGAGTTGGAAAAATAAGAAACAAATCTTAAAATCTAATTTCCTATACTTACGACCATATATTTTTTTCAAGACAGATTTCTAGGACCCTTGTGGCGAAAATGCATAAGAGTTCTCATAAATAGTTATTTTTCCATTTTCCATTATACTGCCTTGAGTGGGAATATGAAATGCAAAAAGACACCTCTCTCTTGGCTTACCATTTTGTGTCGAAGAAGGTCTGTCTGCGTCTTCCTGACGAGCCCACCAGATAGTACCGACGCGAAACACACTTAATCTCTTATTCTCAAATTTTTAACAACATTTTTTACAATCCTATAAGTTCAATGTTGTATAAATTTTCTGTTAGAATTAATTATTACTTTCTTTCAAATTTGAACACAGCCTAAATTATTCGAGAGAAATTATAGATATTGTTTTACCAATACACCTTCTCGGGACTGAGAATATCGTGTCCTCATAAAATCTGTGAGAAAAATTTTGACTCGTAGGTAGAGATCATTAGAGTCTTGAATTATTGTTGCTTAATTAGGTTAGCCTTTTCAAGTTGTCAAAAAACAAATTCAAAATAAACGACAACTTTTTTCTTAATATTCTCAACCCATCGGGAAAGATTTAAGCTACCTAAAATGGAAAAGCCCGTAGAATTAATACTTGATAATATGATCATAAAAGTGCGCAAAAATGTATATTTAATTTACATTATTTATTCTTCTCAAATTCTGTCCATTGTTTAGTATCCTCACAAAAATCTTAATTTATGTCATACTTTTTGCGTAAAACTAGGCACGGTTTTTAATTAAAAAGAAATAAAAGTATGTAGAATAAATCACTTTCATCCACCGATCATACTGATTGGGAGAAGGTTGAAGCAATGATATTATTTAACAAAGCGCGTCGTGTAAAAAATGTTTGCCCGAATTAAATAATTAGCATTTCCATGAACAGCTAATAATGGTCAGATTTTTTCACAACTTCAGACAGATAAGTTTTAACGATTTAATATATCTCCAGTTATATTGCAGAGCTATACGATAATTATAAATGTTTTACATACGATTCTGTGAAATTTTTAAAATCTCATTAATGCTATACTTTTGTGGACGTAAGTAGTAAAATGACACGTGAACATTTTTAAATGACAAAATATGGACTGTGTATATTAGTAATTAATTTCCACAAGCTGTAAAACTGAAATGATTATTCTTATTATATCAATGCAGCAATTGCAGCATGTAACTCGATTAATTAATTTATTATAATTATTACCTCCACTAAAAAGATTATTTCATAAAGAAAAGTAATATTGTAGACGTTATCTTACCTTGATTTTATTATGCGCGGTAGATATTGTAATCTTGATTCGTTCCAAAGTTATGAAGTATCTAAAACCGAGATTATAGAAACTTTACTGCAACTAAATTAAATTACGATCAATAACACTACAACAGCAAGAACAATCTTTCACTTTAGATAGATCGCCTCAGGTATAATCCCAACCCTATAAGTACTCAGCTTACTTGTACTAACTTTTCCACATCGTGTGCCAGAATTCAATCGACTATATCCAAAAGGGATTGCGTACATTCGATGTCCAATGCCTAAACGGAATAAAAAGGCAAAGCAGCTGCAGACTTGATCGTCGAGCTCGTAAAAATTAACGAACTCCACCCCGCAATAGCTTATAAAAGTCGAAAAGAAAAAGAGTCCATACCGCGCAGCTTAGGCACTTATCAATTGAATTATTAACGACTTTCCGCACGAGCGAGCATAATTCTTTTCCTAATTGCGTAAGCGCGCGCTGGTCGTCGTCGTCGTCGGCATATCGCTGGCTTATTCATTACGAGGCTGGCAAGCGCTAAAAAATTTAAAGCATCGCGATTAACCCGCCATACCCACCGCTGCCATACAAGCCACAGCGGAGGCAGCGAAGAAAGCGACGACATGCAGTAGCTCAGGGAAAAAGAGGAAAAAGGATTCGTGCGCTGGATAGGGGGGGAAGAAAAAAAAACGATCGCCGCCTAACGTTTCCCACGCGCGTATGCAATTTTAAAGCGAGCGCACACATACACGCGCACCGCGTGAAAATTTCACTATAGTTCTTCCCCCGCAAAATAAACGCGCTAAAGGTGAGCGCGTATAGGCAAGGGCTCCGCACAGCTTGGCTTTGCAGTACAAAAACGGCCGCAAAAGATTACGTTGGGATATGCAAAGCTGCCGCCCCGGCATCCTATACCTCCCGCACACGCACACGCGCATACACACACACACACACAGGAGGCTCTCGAGCTCTGCAGCAGCAGCGAGAGTATAAGCCAACGGTACAGCGGCAGCGGCTGCATGTGCATCGTCCTCTCCCCGGATGTGGCGCACCGGGAGGGACTCTCTCTCTCTCTCTCACTCTAGGCTCTCTGCCGCAATGCCGCCGCCGCTGTACCCCGGAAATACAGTTTTACCGTGCCGTTGGGCTTCTGTCTGCTCGAATTCACCCGTATATGGGCCGACCGGCCTGATTCTCTCTCTCTCTCCCTCTCGCGTACACTGCACAGAGCGACACTATAACGCGCGTCCGTTACAGAGCGACGCCATTCGCACAAAGCTCGGCCTCATCTCTGTCTGATAATTAGGTTGAATCGGCGGGGAGAATTGGTGTAGGGCCTGTGGATCGTCTGCGCGACGCCACTCTGTATACTCTCTCGTTCTCTCTCTCTCTCTCGCTCAGCCGCTTAATGGAATGACTCGCTTTTAACCGAAAAGGGAGCTTTGCAATGGACAATAGCTCTTAATTGCTCGGCTTGTACATGGGGATGGGCGATCGAGCGGCGATTCTGAGCGATGAAGAAATTATGGTTCAAGACTGCGGTGGGACTCGCTTTTATGTATATACTGTATATTCTGTCCTTGTGATTATTTCACTTGTATACGCGCGGAAAAAATGTACAAGTGTAATATACCGAGAGGCATGAAATTTATTTAAAGAAATTCCAGGTGGTTACAGTTTGTTTTTTTTTTGGTTTTTGCCTCAAAAATAAAAAAACAAACAAATTTTCCAGGGAATTTCAAAACTAGTATATGGGAAGGGCTAAGGTTGTGTGCCGGACTACACAGTCAGTGGAAAATGCGTGGCATGGTCAGGCATGTGTGTACAGCAGTGGAATGAAAATGCCAGCTGGTCGTGTGTCCGGCAAAGGCTACATACCCTATTTCGTTTCATTGCAACTATTCATTGATTCTAGTCGAATAATTTGTTCGCTAAAATAGAAGGTAATAAAAATTTTGCATACAAACAATTCGTCTAATCGATGGATAATTAATTGATATCGTTGTGAAACAATGAATAAAACATCAAAATATCATTACCAATCTATACTTTTAAATCATTGATAACTAAATTGTGTATTAACTTTTATAGGTCATTGTAAATGACTGCGCCAAACATTTACATCGTACGCGGATTTCTATGCACTATGAAATTCCGTATATCGAGAATTTAATCAAGATTTGATATTACTCCCATCTACTAGAATTCGCAGTCTTATTTTTTTTTATTTTTATTGATATTAATAATTTAATTAACTTTTTTCTTCATCCACAACTGGTATATTTATATAATCACCTTCAGCGCATGCAATCTTCATTACGACAGAGAAAATTAATGGGAAGTTTTATCATCGGCACGAATGGCACTAATTTCTTTAAAACTGATATGACAAATGAAAGCAAGCCGAGTTTTCTCTTTCTCTCTATAATCCTTCGTCGACAGAAAAATAAAGACCACGCGATTTCGCGAACTCTGTAAAAAGCGAGAACGCAGATACACACGCACACAGACACATATATATTATATTATATATGTGTCTATATGGAGAGCGCATTTCTAGGAAGAGCATAATACCGATAAGAGATTGCTCCGCTATCATTTTCAATATCAAGGATTAACGCTTGGCTGGGCGTAGCGCGCGTGCATCATACCGATTAATTCGCAAGAGAATCCCCACCTCCCATCCACATCCGTATGCACACGGAAACGGTCCTTGGCGCGTGTACAAGTCGATACGTGTATACGTACAGAAAGACGGGAGGGCGCGTGTATAGCCTCTCTCTTATCCGGGGAGGCGATCGGTACCAATCTTATTTTCATATAAATTTAACTAACCCCCTACCCCGCGTGGACGCTCCTCCCGGTCCAATGCGTGTATGCGCAGTGTATACACAGGTGCGTGCGTGCGCGAGTGCGTCTGTGTGTGTATAGGCTACCTAGCCACACGAATACACGCGGCCTCATTGTATCGCGAGTCTGAGTCCGCATTAGCATTACTATCAGTTTAGGGGCTCGCTAGGGAGAGGGAACGCGGTCTGCATATACGCGCGCCTCTGTGCTGTATACATGCATCCCTATACCCCCCCGTGGCGAGCGCGATATCAATTAATTGTAAGTGCATATAACGCTGAGGTTAAATCAAGACTGATTCGATCTTGACGTAGGGGGGAGAATATCCGCCTGGGGAATATCATTTTTGAGAATTGTAGGAGGTTTAGACCTGACTGACTGTTTTCTTTTGTCTTGACGAGCGTCGCTGTAGCGGATATGTTCGAGTTGAGATTTGAGCTTGGACGAATGAGTGAGATGCAAGTTGAAATAGAGCTATCGAATGAATGTATACGTTTTCAGTGGAAAGAGATGGTTCATACATCGCGAGTTTAAGATTGCAAATCATTTGAAAATTAAAAGTCTCGCTTACTTGAAAGAAAATACAGATTCGGATTTTCAATCCACTTTCCATTTGAGTCAACGTATTTAAGACAATCAAGACAGCATACAAAACTACATACTTATTATTACAATCTCAATTGATAGCCTGCTTTGGAGACGACGCTTCGAAGGTGGTTTGCAATTGAAAATTTAAACGTTCACGTTAACGATTGATTTAATTTCGTCATGTTAATTTCGTCAATATGACATTTATTTACCTTTGTTTTGTAAATTTAGTTAATATTAAAATGATGAAATTAAATGATTCCCCAACTCATATTATATTGTATTACTTGACTTAATCCACACATATATACAGTGTCGGTGGAATCTTCAATAGATTCCCTTATCAGAGGAGATTACAGCTAAAGCATCAGCACCTGCATACATAGCCACGTAGCGTTTCATTCGTGACGAAACTAAACAAACTTGACTAAAGTAATTAGCGGCTTGTTGTCCTGTAATTCGGGAGCTAAGCTTTTAAGCAAAGCAGCACGTTCAATTATCAGATGTGAGGTACACATAGGGCTTTTACTCTTGCATTATCAATAATTGCTCGCCATTATGAAAGTGTATATAATTCGAACTTTTAATGCGGTACTTCGAGCAATGTACACCGGTCTCGGAATCCAGTGTGGGAGCGAGAGTAGGAAGTTTATACATTAATTAATTATTATGCAGGAATCGGCCTTAAGCAAAAACTATTAGTTGAAAATATTCATTTGAAAGTTATCGCTAGCAGTTCGATAGTAAGTTTAAATAAAATTAAGATACCGTCGCTATTATTGTTTCCTTCAACTTCATTAATACCCATTACTCCACATGTTAACTGTATTCGAATATTACAACTAGGCTCATTGCTTTTTCGTTACTCTCAGAGTAGCGAATTAGTTGAAATCCTGGGCTTTAAAAGTAAAATTTAAAGTATTTATCGCGCGATCGAAACACATACGCGCATTTTCGCGGAATAAAGTTTTATTGCAGGTAGACTTAAGCGTAAACGAGAAACGATAAAAATTCGTAGAAACAAAAAGATGATGCGGGCAATACTAATATGTGCTACTTTAAGTTGGGTCACAGGTATGTATATTGCATTCGACTATTTATATTAACCCAATTATGATAAAGCGACACGACAAGTTTGTCAACTTTCAAAGGCGAATGAATAGAGACGCATGAAATTGAAATTAAACGTGTACCTATAATTGTGAAATTTTCTAGTTCTCGCACAAAAGTGCATACCGTTAGACTTTGGAATGGGTAGTACAGTGTGCCAATGTAATTCTACGTACTGTGACTTTTATCCGGATCTCGAGCCACCAAAGAAAGAAGAGTTTCTTTGGTACAAGTCGACCAAAAGTGGACAGCGATTGCATCATGAATACGGTAACTTTTCGAAAAAGATGCCAGAACATGCCACTATTGTTACCATAGAAGCAGAGAAAAAATTCCAAGAAATGATAGGCTTTGGTGGTGCTTTTACTGATTCATCTGGTCTAAACATAAGGAAGCTCAGTGAAGGTTGCCAAGAGAATATTTTAAGGTATAACATACGATATACGATAATTTTCATTAGAACTGATTGGTTTAATAAAATACTGACTGACTAGTCGGTGCTATTTTGTACTATCAATATTAGTTAAGTTAACGGCACTGTCCTAGTAAGTAGGTCTAAATAAATTATAGATAATGTTTTGAATTAAGACACACTTAAATTTTAACTGTTTTCTCTTATCATTTTTGAGCATTTGCATCATCATAAATAAGTACATTGCATAAATATGTATTTGAATTTAAATGCACATACTGACAATAAGTATAATTCAAAAAGCCAAAACTGAATCTATAATAATGGAAACATGACTTTGCAAAATCTTATTTTTCGTACAATGTTGTCGGTTTGATGGTCATTAGATTAATTAAGTAGCATTCACATATGATTTATGTAACAAATGATAAAATATTTTGAAGATCCTATTTTGGTAAGAATGGAAGCAGATACAATCTAGGTCGCATTCCTATAGGCGGTACCGATTTTTCAACAAGGGGTTATACGTACGACGACGTTGACGGTGATGTGTTTTTACGAAATTTCACATTAGCCAAGGAAGATTGGGACTTCAAAATACCCCTGATGCACGCAGCTCGCAAATTGAATCCAACTCTTCGATTCATTAGTTCCCCGTGGACTGCGCCCGCCTGGATGAAAAGTAACAAAAACCTGAACGGATTAGGTAAGCGCTAGTTTTGAATCTTTCATTACGACACGACTCACCTTTAAAGGGTATACAAATTGGGTATATGAGTAGAAGAAAAAAAGTATAGTCTCAACCTATCCCTACCTTTTCTTTTCAATAGGTGTATTGATGCATAAGTACTATCAAGCTTATGCAAATTATATCGTTAAATTTCTGGACATGTATCGCGAAGAAGGCTTAGAAATGTGGACCGTTACTACAGGGAACGAACCTTCAACATCGTTGGTACCCATAACTCGTATTAATACCATGACATGGACTACGAAATCCATATCCGAGTGGCTACTTAACTATTTCATTCCCACATTAGGAAGTTCTCAGAGTAATAAGACCCAAATACTGGTTCTGGACGATCAAAGATTCAATTTACCCTGGTACGTGATAAATATGAAGAAATACGCTCCAGAGGTTTTAAAATATGTTAGTGGCATTGCTATTCATTGGTATTTCGATGACGTCATATCACCCGACGCATTAGACATGACCCATGTAGTAGCTCCGGATAAATTTATGTTATTGACGGAAGCTTGCTTAGGTATGTAGAAACTAACACCAAATAACATGAATAATTATTATTATTCTAGACATAATTGAGCCATTTTTGCACAAGACAATTTCTTTGAATAATTTTTAATTAATGTATTTCAGGCTCCTATGGATGGGAAAAACAAAAAGTTATATTAGGTTCATGGGAACGATTGGAGACACTGGTTTTAAAAATGTTCGAGGTCAGTATTGCGCATGAATTAAAACATTATTCTTCAACTTCTCACTATTAAATAATTTTATAAAAAAGTGGAAATATCAACAGCTGAAAAGAAATAATATTATTATGTTTCTACCATATGCATTATTAACAATGCTAATTAGCATTCCTAATAAATTTTTTAACCACTAAACTTCCTTGAAGAAAAAAGCTTTTCATTTGATTTTAAAGCTACTAAAAATTAGAAAATAAAAAGTATTTCTAACGATAATTTAGAGAATTAATTAAGGCAATTATATCTTGCAGAATATCAATCACTGGGTTACTGGTTGGGTGGATTGGAATTTAGTACTGGATTCGACTGGCGGCCCAAATTGGGTGAACAATAATGTAGACGCTCCGATAATCGCATTGCCGGATGCAGATGTTTTCTATAAACAGCCCCTATTTTACGCACTTGCGCATTTCAGTAAATTTATTCCACGTGGCGCAGTCAGAATAAATACTGTTAATGACGATGAACACATCTTATCCACCGCCTTCAGTGGAAAAAACAATAAAACAATAGTTATTCTGTACAATTTCTATGATAGGAAACAACCCGTTTCTATACTTGACAAACGAATAGGAAGTATAAATGTGGAATTACCAAGCAAATCATTACATACAATTATATATTAAAATGAGCCCTAGAAAAATCAATTGTTTCTTATATTCTCTTACGTTTTCATATTTATGAGAGAATAAATAAAAAAATAATAAAAGATGCATTGAAAATTATTCAAATATGTTATTTAAGTATTTTTGGAATTACTAACAACTCGCAAAGATTTTACTTTTAACTTTTATTTTATATATTATAAGATTTACCTTTTATTTATTTAATGAAATAATGCGTACAAATGGAACAGGAAGTAGTCTAGACTAGTACTGGAAATAAACTGTATTGAATCAGAATATTAACAAGCATTCGTTTTCAAAAATACAATTATTACAAATCATTGGCAAGTTTTGTTAAAAATTACTAAGAAAAATTATTCATTCTTAAATTTTAACGTTTAAGTTTATCGCTAAGCTGAGTCATTGCTTATGACTTATTTAAATCATAAATAGATAGTAACGTGTCCTTTTGACAGCTTAATAGCATATGCCGATACATCATTTTTAGTGCGAGAAGTACTCCGTAACAACGCTCTTTTAAAATTTTAATACCAATCATTAAACAATGTGCACAAATTGTAAAAGTCAACTTGTAAAGTGAAACAACAATAGAATTTTTATATAAAGTACAATGTCAATTATCGTAATCATTTTCAGTTTATTTGCAACAGGTTGGTTTTCCTTTTAAAAATCTAAGCCCTTTGTGCAAATTTATCTGATATTTCATCTTTAATCGATGGATTTTAGAAGAAAACGAAAGAAATTGAAATTAATCAATTCAATCTCCTTTAACTAACAATTAAGGAGATGAGGAAATTTAAGTTTTGGATTTTCTTGAAACTTTTAGGAATTTCTTTTGGTGCAAAATAATGAGGACCGTGTGTCAGTGTTTTATTGAAGAGGCCGTGAAATTAAAGGTTTTCACCAATCTAGATTGATTTTATGAAACAGAATATGTACAAATATCTTTTTTGGGCCTTGAAAAACGTATTCAATAAAACCCCTATACACGTAAGTCTTAGTACATTCACGACACGTCGGTTTTCCAACACATTACGTCAACTTATTTACCTTTTAAAAATAGAAATATTAAATAAACTGGTAGTAACCTTCATTCCTGTATTGTAAAGTAATACTTTCTCTGCAATTTCACACAAAGAAAGTTTGAGAACATATAAGGATTGGTAAAGATTTACTAATACATTTGGAACTAGTTTTCGAACATTCTGCACAAAAGGCACTTTAAGATACTTTATTTATCCTGCACTAAAAATTTTAAGCTTAGATATAACGCGGGTTTTCTATTACGCGTTGAACTAAGAAAATGACGAAATTCTACACCTCTACTTGGAGAAGTCCGTATTCAATAATTCTTTTTAATAAAAGCAAACCTTCCAAAAAGTTCGTCTCTTTCCTACAAGTTTTAAGATATATATGTATTGTTTAAAATTTTTGTACTAATTATTTAAATAAAAATAAAGTTATTGTAATTAGTTTTTCAAGTAAGTGTTTGAAATCCGATACCCGTTCGTTTTTTACTAACCATCATCTATTAGAAATTTATCTATAGAATATTTGTAAGATCCATAGTACTAAAGTCTAACATAACGTATACCTAATTATTTTCAAATAGTGTTGTTTCATTTATAATTACTAATTATGCGCATAAATTACGAACCAATCTGTTTCGATATTTACTTCACGATATTTAGAATAAAATTCACGTATGAAAGTGAAAAACGACAAGGACCATATGCGGAAAGCATTTAAACAGCAATAACTCTCGTTATTGCGTGAATATAATAGAAGCATATTTTATAAAATAAAATTAAATGAAACCCTATAACGAACTGAATATTATTCTCCATTTTCTGCTCTATTGGTGAAATTTGAATTTTATGTATTCATTCTTTATATGTCCTCGTTTTATCTTTTAAACGTGTTTTTTAAAGCTCTATAAATTAAAACCAAGCAACACTTTCAAATATAAAGCTTATATACATTTAACTTTCATTTTACTGAAAACGAATCTTAAAGTGGATTTTAATTCATTTCGACGTCTCCAATATATACACGAGCATATTTCAGCATTTCTTTTAAAAATGATGTAGGTATTTCAAAATACCTGTTAAAAAAGACGCTTTTGAAACTTCATGTTTTGTTAAGACGCTCAAAAATAGTAATAATAACGTTAACCTATCAGTAAGAGAATTTATGCAATGCTCGCGCGACATTTATACAGATGGTAGTAAGTCAAAAGATTCTATATCAGCTGCGATTCTGCTTATTATATATATTTACGATCTACATGAATTTCACAAAAAAGGCATCGATAAAAACATCTCAATATTCACCGCCGAATGTATTACCATCACCGGTACGACGATGAAGATACAAATCCTTATATTTTTCTAGTACCAGAAAATATTGCTAAACATTCGAATCTATCCAGTAATAAATCTTAAATAAAATTCATCTGGATTCCAGCATATTCGGGAATATACGGTAACGCACAGGCAGATTTGTTAGCTAATATGAGGCCTCAAACCATGTACCGGGTAAATCTGTAAAAATCCCATTTACAAATTTAAAATATATAGGAAAAAGAATGGCCTTCAGCTACAGTACAAACAATATCATTAAAAGAGAAGGGAGTATAAAAGCTAAGGAGTCAATTATTTTAAACATTACCACTGCGTCGCAACTAAGCCTTGGTTTGCAAATAAGGCTCTATACCTAGAGAAATTATTGTTACCACCAATAGATGTAGATCAGGTCACGACAATCTAGCCTCTTAACTTGCACGTATTGGAGTAATTAGCAATGCACATTACACCTGCGAATATTCCCAGCCAGATTTGGACCACATTCTGCGGCAATGTCAGAAATTTGATACTCAGAGACTATACTACTAATGATCAGTAATGTTCTACTTTGTAATCCCACTTCAGCCGTCTGCACAATATTATACAAATTCCTTCAAAATTGTAAACTGGATATACAATCATGTATGTAAACCTAATGCATACCATATTCTCTCTCCAACGTAAATCTTTCTGTAAAATAATCGCACAATTCAGAGGTTAAAATTGCATTAACTTTAATATTTTAGGATGTATTTGATTTTCACATTGACTATAGAATTTATGAAAATCCAAGCCAATAATCGAATGAGCTTTCGAGATTCTATACGGATACATAGTTAAGTATAGGCTCGTACTTTATCGGTAACAATTGTCCCCTAAAGTTTCAGCCGATGACTGTATTCCACAAGACTTCGGCATGGGTAGCATAGTCTGCGTCTGTAACGCGAGTTACTGTGATTTCGTGCCAAGTCCGGATCCGCCTGTTAACAACGAATTCATCTGGTACATCACGACCAAGAGCGGCAAGAGGCTAAGTCGGATCGACGGTACAATGGATGACAGGCTCATCGGCACTGGAACCATAACCATTGACCATCAATTAAAGTATCAAGAGATTCTTGGATTTGGTGGAGCCTTCACCGATGCTGCAGGTATCAATATTGCCCAATTGGACGATGATAGCCAAGACATGATTATGAGGTGGGTTATAAATAGGTATACTATTGTCTAATATTGCAAATGAAATCAAGATTATGCACTGCGGCGAAATAAAAAGCAAAATATTATTGTCGCATAAGTATAGGATTAAACAAGAAAAAATGCTCAAATTTGTAGATGTCAAATTCATCGTCAGGTTTCTGTAAAAATTTTCAATTACATTTTATACTTTCTATTGATTAATTCTACTCTAGAGTAGTGTATAAAACGTAATACAACGACAATATCAATGTCGAAACAATATCTTGAAAAATCCTTATATAATAAAGATATTAAATTGCTTCTGGAAACAGTCCGGTATTTCTCAGAAAAACATAAACTGAATCTGATTCAGTTTACTTCTAGTTTTATTGGATCGACTAAATATAAATTCTATAACGCGCGCGCACTGCAGGCAAAGGCTTTCACATTTTCGCATACGACTTTTTCTCTCGCTACCCAACGATTATTCAAATGCTCAAAGAGCTTTTTCATAAAACTTCAACTCTTGCAGTGCGCAAATTCCGTATACAAAGAAAATTTTTTCCAAGAGCTAAACCGAACGTAAATTTTTGTTTGATTTCAAATGGAATACTTCTTTAGATGCATTCACGGAAAGCTTTTATCATTCTAATAATGTAGTCATCCTGGTGCTCGCGATTATTCATCGTTGCAATAGTCTAAAAGCGATGTACCAGAATATATATGGTCCACATATTAACGGTGATTCATGCGTAATTATTTTAACGATGAAATGGACAGTTTTGAAAAATGTATATTCAATTTAACAAATATTAAAAGTTTGACTGACCAAATTGAAGTTATTATTAAGTTAAATTGCAAAGTTGATCCTTATTAGTTTATAGTGAAATTGTTCAGTATTGCAATAACTTCTATCGCCGCACTCGTATTACCAATTTTCATATAATTTATTAAAATGCGCGGAATTAAGGTCATATTTTACACCCGAGGGAGCGAATTATAATTTAGGACGCGTGCCGATTGCTGGTACGGATTTCTCAACGAGAGAATACACCTACAACGACGTCGATGGCGACACAGACTTGATACACTTCGCCCTCGCTAAAGAAGATCATCAATACAAAATACCCTATATGAAAACAGCCCTGACGCTCAATCCGCAACTCTTATTCTACGCAACTCCATGGACTGCTCCACCGTGGATGAAAACCAACGACGATTTCATTGGATTCGGTAGGGTTCGCTATGCATCAGATTTGGTTGAATATTTCCTGAAAATATCGATTATTTCCAGGCACCTTGAAGACCGACCTCTACCAGACCTACACGAACTATCTGATAAAGTTCCTCGACGCGTACGAGGAGAGCGGTTTAAAGTTTTGGGCTCTGTCGACGGGCAACGAGCCCACCAGCTCCTGGGTATCGTTTCTCCGGATCAACACGATGTTCTGGTCGCCGGCCAGCATGGCCAAGTGGATAGGCGAGAGTCTGGGACCGAGTCTCGAGCGCAGTCGTCACAACCAGACGAAAATCGTGGCTCTCGAAGACCAGCGCTACCTCCTGCCTTGGTACATAGAGGATATGAAGAAGGAGAGCGAGATCGCCTTCGATTATGTCAGTGGGATCGGTCTGCACTGGTACACCGACGACTACATACCCTTCAGTCTCGTAGAAAAGACGCACACCATATTTCCCGACAAATTTATCTTGTTAACCGAGGCCTGCACCGGTGAGCGACACTTTCACTTTGAGAACCTATAACGCCTCGTCTTGTCTGCTCCTCCATTGGCTTTTTTTTTTTCAAACTGATAAATCTATGGTATTTTTTCTTCTCAAAGTTCGACTCGTTGCGCATTTTTTTTTATGCAGACATTCCGAGTATTCGCTTTGTACGAACTTTTCCAACTCCTATACAGGTAGTTCGTTTTCAATTTTCATCCGATAAACTCCTATAGAATTTATGAAATTCCGATAACGAGAAGTACAAAAGAAAATTTAATAATCTTTGATAGAATGTAGGTTTAACACTTTTACCAAATTTTTTATTTTTCTATATAATAGTTGAAACTTAATTTTCAATTTTATATTGTAATTTAAATATTTATACGACATTTTTCTATTGTTTAAATATAAATTTAGGTGAACGTGCATTTGATACTCCTAAAGTAAGTCTGGGTTCATGGAGTCGAGCTTCTCGACTTATAAAAAAAATGATAGAAGTGAGTAGATTATTTTAAAATACATTGTGATTGCGTAAAATACACATGTGTGCAAAATTAAATTTTCATAAATAAGGAAATTTATTTCATTCTCTTAATTTACAGTTTAAGTTAAACTAATATTGTCCATACCTGGCACTTTTCAAACTGTGATATAGTATTGTTACATTAGTATTTTAACAATGACACTTTCTTTAAAAATATTTAATTTCTAATATAACTATTTAAGTAATAGATGAAATTCTTAAAAATTAATTTACTATTTTGTAACTTTATATATTTTACACGTAACAAAACAGTGCACCAATGGCTTTTTAAGATTAAGTAAATTATACTCTGATTTCAACAAAAGAAAAAATTGATATACTTACAAAGTTAATAAAAACATTATATTTGAAGAATTTAAACCATTGGGTAATCGGATGGATCGATTGGAATCTTGCATTAGATAAACATGGCAGTCCAAATTGGGTGAAAAACTTTGTAGATGCGCCTATCATTGTTGAACCAGCAAACAATACATTTTACAAACAACCTATTTACTATGCGATGGCACATTTTAGTAAATTCGTTCCGCGAGGTTCAATAAGATTAGGCTTGAACTCTAGCGATACAAAAGTGATTTCAACTGCTTTCAAAAATAAAGATACAATCATAATAGTATTGTACAACCAGTAAGTCATAAGATAGACTTAAAAAAAATACTTTTGAAAATATTTAACATACACTTTCTTTTGTAGATACTCACCACAACAAATCTCTATACAGGACACTATACAATCAAGTTTTATAAATATTGAAGTACCTGAAAATTCTATCAGCACAATAATATACAATACTAATTAATTATGTAAGACATAATTTAAAAATACAAGACATTTATTTTAATATTATGCAAGTAAAAATCTGTATTAAATAATAAAAATTCAGAAGGTTAAAAAAAAATGATGAAATCTATCTCTTTATCATTAATTTTTTTATAAACAATTTGTATTTAATGTACTCAATATTCAAAAATTTTTTATTTACATGTGTCTTTTACAATAATTAAGAGCAATGCATTTAAGGATTGGCTTCTTTATCATTTCTTACCGTGGGGTAATAATTTTTAGCCCACTTCTCTTTTTTGTTCTTCGGAGTTGATCTGTATTTCTTTGGAACATATCGAGGAGTGTGATCATCAAGTTTTCGTTGGAACGAATTTTTTCCAAACTCCCACGGATCACGCTTCTTATCAATGAAGAATGTATTGTTTTTGATCTTATAAACCCACTGCCAATGTTTAATATCTGGCATCAATCTAAACATATAAAATAATTTTAATTATTTTATAACTAATAAATTCAAACAAAACAAAAAATTACTTTTCTATGTTAATAATTTTATTATTGACTTAAAATGACTCAGAAGCTTTTAAAAACAAAATTTTAACTTAAGAATAAAAATGTGAAAATTAGTTGTATTACATATAAAATAAATTCAAAGATGAGAAAATTATCAAGTTAATAATTTTTAAAATATTCATTAAAATCCAAATATCAAATTAAATTGTTGAAACGGAAGGGAATATCAAAAGTTAATTAGAAATTTGATTTTTTGTCTTTTAAATAAAATTAAATATGATAATTTATAATAAAATTAAAATGTATTTACCTATGTCGTGGTCGGTTTGACATTAAATGCTTGTATTGTTCTTCAAGCCATTTTCTCCTTTCAGGCTCTTCAATACCAGCAATTACCTTTTCCTCACTTAGATATGGTTTCATTTCTACACCTTCTTTAGCTTGAGGAACATTTACATAAAATTTAATTAAATGCTTTAGTACTTCTTCATTAAGACCATTCACTTTTTCATTTTCAATTGAATCAAACAATTTCATTGGTTCGGTTATCCAACATATATTTCTTCTTGGATTGTTTAAATTGTCAACGTGCAATGCTGTTGTATTAAGTTGATAAACAACAAAAGACCACCACTGGCCATTAGTAATAATCATTTGATTTACTAAAGGATAAGTTGGATCTTGAAAGGTTGAAAATCCTATAAAAAAGTATAGCTCAGTATACTAATATATAGTATCAGTATTTTACGTTATAGTTGTATCACATGTTATGTAATACAATAAAGTAAATTTAAATTTAGAAAAACAAAATTTTCATAAAATATTAAACAAAGATTATTAAAAAATAAAGTATTTTATAAAATAAAATTACTAAATATAAAATCATAAAATATTTTTTCTTACCCTGGTAACAAGCTTGAGAATATAACCAACTAAAAGAACCAAAAATAGCTTGAGTTTTTATTGCATCTTCATTATCATTATATTGCTTTGGCCTTGCAACAAGATGTGCTCCACTATTATATGAAATAGTACCAAATTCACTGTAATCACCAGGCCAAAAACCTGGTATAACTGTCGCTCTGGTCAGTTTTGTAAAATATCCAAGCCTTCGAGGATCAATAGATTCTTCTGGAACTAGTAGCTCATCATCTTCAGAATCTTTCAAAGAAACTATTTCTTTCAATGGTAAATTATGTCTTAAGTGTAAAATAGGACTACCAGTATATTTTAAATATTGATTAACGGGAGCTAGTCTTAATTCTTCTGGCATAAACCTCTTTTGGTATCTGAATTTTAATATCTTTTCTGGTAAATCTAAACCTCCAAACCACCAAATAGCTTCAAGACGAGGTCCAATATCTAGTTGACTTTCTATTAAATGAGAATAATTTGGAGATAAGTTAATTGTCATAATTCTATTAACTTGTTGACTTATAGATTTTGCCATCAAATTTTCCATAAAGCATTTATCTTGTAATTCAACAGAAGTGTATTGATAATCTTGTCTGAAAATACAAAATAAATGTTGAAATAAATAATATTAACAAAAGTTTTTGAAACCAATATTTTTATACTTACTTCTTAATAGAGTATTCAAATATTAAAGTATCTTCTATTTGACTTTTGATTTGTTGTACAAAAGCATCTAATGCTTCCGAACTCAAAATATTATCGTAATATGAAGGTAGGCCTGGTATACTTGCTAAGTGAGTTCTTGTCATATACTGCGCTTGTGGCAATGAATCATAAGGTATTAAACCCTCTTGTATATCAAATGCTTTCCATCCATAATATTTTGGCATATTCAGCTCAAAAATTTTTTCTTCTACAGTACCCAGTTGTTTCACTTTGGTGTGCCATTCCTCCCGAGTCCTCTTTTGCCTGCCTAGGGCGGAAAGATCCAAAATTGGTGGATATTGGATATTGTCATATACAGATTTATTCTGATTTATATCAGGTACACTAGAGATTTGCTCATGATGATTTATATCAGATACACTAGAGATTTGCTCATGCTGGTTTATTGAATCAATTTTATTTTCATTATTAGCTATTGTTCTGATATGTCGTCGAGACCGTCCTACTAATGGAGTAAAATTAACAAGTAAACGTGAATTAACTTTATAATAAATCATCTTTGCATTGGTTCAAATTTTCAATTATTTTCGATTTTCTTGACTGCTAAATCAAAATCATTTTGTTTAATAAATACGATCAAAGAACATATTATGAAAATACACGTAAAAAGGTTATGTTGCAGACGATCCACACTGCCGCCCGCGACACCTGAAGAAACCGGGTCGGCGCTGTTCGTAATATAATTTTAGACGTGGATAAGTGTATAGGTAATAGGAATTTTTATTTCGTTCTGTATAAGTATATTTGTTGGGGTCTAGGGAAAAATATTTCCGTCCCACTTCCCAGAGAGCGACCTGTGGTACAAGTGTACGACGTATTTGAAAATTTAAATAATAGTAGCAAAGCTACAAAGTTAACAAAGTTAACAAAGTTCAATAAACTATACTGCATTGAGAAGAGCAATTTTTCATTCTTTCAAAATAATTATTATTTATTAATTAAAAGTCTACTAAAAATAAAAATAATAAAATATTTTTTGTAGCTGCGAAAAACAACAATATTTATACATTCACCTGGAACCCATAAATGTATTTATAGGTTATTTTTTATCCGTTCTGATATCTATGGTTTTTGTAATTTAGGTACCTATATTATTGTTTTTTTTTTCACTTGGAGTGTTGGAGTTGCCAACAATGGCAACAAACTCGGTGTCTATTAATTCGTGAGTCATGACTACTCATGACTCAAGAGATGAGTCGTGCGTGCAGTATATATATATAGGAAAAATTAAACAGGAACCTGTAGAATATAGGATATATATGAGGCGTTTTACGTCAACTGCCCCAGCACTATTTTCAACTCGTACTATTTGTACTAAAATGTATCTTAAAAAATTCTTGAATAACAGTTTTTGACGTATTTTTTAGTTATTTTAAATTTCCCTCTCTGAGAGAGCCACTTTTGGGTACGCATTATTTATATATAGGTACCTCGTGTGCGTACCAGTACTACCAATCTACCAGTCTACAGACTGGTATACCAGAGTTGTTTTATTATTCGGTCTAATCAAACCTTTACCACTGATGAATAATAATAGCGTCTGAATTGTAGGCGTGTCGTGTACTTCAATAATTTTCGTTTCTATTTAAATTTCTCAAAAATGGGCCAAAGACAGATGGTATTAATACAACTTATTGGGATTGTTTTACTAACATGTTTTATTGAAAAAGGTAAATAATAAATATATTATTTATTAATAAAACATGATGAAATTGTAGTAAATAAGAAAATAGATATAGCTTTTTTCAATTCATGTACCAAAATGATTTATCAATGTTTTGATAGGTATTAGAAAATGTTTAGCAATTTAATTTATTTATTGAGGAAATGCTAGAATAGCGACTTAACCTCACTTCATAGAATTATTTTATTTAATTTCAAACCAAAATTGCAGGTATTTCTATAAAATGCTGGGTGTGTAGATCAGATTCTGATCCGAAATGCGCCGATCCATTTGACAACTCGACTGTTCCAATAACTGACTGTAGCCAAGAAAAAGAATTAGAACATTTACCAGGAGTTAGACCAACAATGTGTAGAAAAATTCGTCAAAAAGGTACGTTAAATATTTTGCAAAGTTTGAATAGCTTAAGTATAATTTTTCTCTAACTACCTAACATTTATTTATTTTAAATTTTGTTAAATTAAAGAACAAAAAGTTTAAAAAAGAGGTAAATAAGGCATATAAGATTCAACTGTATTAATTTCAGAATTAATTTTAGTAATATTAATAATTCTTTTAATTATTTATTCGTTTTTTTTTATTTTAATTTATCAAAATGGTAAGATTAAAAGCACTCTATTAATATATTTTGAAAAAATAAAATATAGATACTTACATGCTTAGCTGGGCAATAATATTAAATATTGGTTTTTATTCCTTTTTCTGCATAGTAAATGGAGAATGGAGGTACTTCCGTAGCTGTGCCTTTATGGGAGAGCCTGGTATTTTAGGAGATGAAAGATTTTGTTTAATGAGAACTGGAACATATAATATTTTTATGGAATATTGTACATGCAATAGTAAAGATGGCTGCAACGCTGCTCCAGGAATCAACCAAAATGTGTTTCTTAATCTTGGTGGAATTTTAGCAATAATCATTACTTGGTTTTTAAGAACTTAAATATGAAAACCTATTCCTATTGCATACATCAATTTTAAATATGGATGTATTGGTAACCGCTTGTTACAATTAATTTTATAATTAACATAGTCACTACCACCTTTTGGTGTAGAGACTAATAAGTTTACAATTTTTGGGTAGATTTTAAAATATCTATTATATAGAATATACACTATATGCCTAATTAGGAAAAATCACCGTGTGCCTCATTAGAATAATTGTAATTGTAACTTCTTTTTTTAAATGCACAAATCCTTCAAAAGTTTTTAATACTGATATAGGATAATTATACTGATTATTTTGTCTGATATATTGCTAAATATTAACTTTTACATGGAATACAATATGATAAACAGTCATCTGTTTTAATGTGATTTAATAACGAATATGTTCATAATTTTTTTATTGTACTTCCTATTAAAATTTGTCTCATTTTTTTTTAAGATAATTTGTAATCATAAGAAAATATGTAAACCATCACTTTTAATGTACATGGAAGATAAATAATACTGAAAATAGTTTAAATTAACGAAAACTTACTAAAAGACAAATTAACCAGTATATTTATTTTACACTAATAGAGACTATGTAGTACAAACTTTACAATTCAATGAATGATTAAGTACTAAGAATGTAGACAAGAAGACTGCTGATTCCGTCCAGAGTAACTTAGATTAGTATAAGTAATATTCTCAATCGCATTCTATATTTTTATATAGAGTTGAAATTGCAAGGCATCTGTGATAAGTGAAAATTTTTCTAACAGTGTATATATGTAATTAAGTAATATCTATTCAAGAGAATTATGTGGATTATAAATCTCTATTAAAGTTAATTTTTTATAAGGATTTATAATAAAAAATTTTATATATATTTATTATATATTTTTTTCACAAAACATTAACATTTTAAGTTTATAAAATACATTTTTTATACATTTATAAATAAAATATGAAGTTACTGTTAAAAAAGCCTAAAATACAATTACATGTAATTAGATAAACATGCAAAAAATCTTTCATACAAAAGCTTTCGACGATATTGCTTTCAGTTAAGTTACCAATCCTTTATTTTGAATTATAATTAATTGTAAAGTACTTATTATGTTAAAATTTGAGCATTGAACATACAATTATTTGCCTGTTCATCTATTATATTTGTATTGGACATGCTAAATTGTACAAAATTTCTAAAATATATTAAATAAATCTTTGAGCAAAAAAAAATGATATGTAGTTTTATTACACTTGCATGCATTTCTCGAAGAACTATAAAGTAGAAAAATAAAATATGTATTCATTCTTGTTCTAAAATTTATCATACTATGATGCTTGTTTACTATATAAAACAGAAAACATTTAAAAAATTGCAATTCACATAAATGGTTACGTAGTAGTTTCCTATATGAATCTTACATTTACATTTTCTACATTTGTACATGAACTAATTTTGTAAATACTTAAAAATACTTATCATCCAGTGTTCTCAGTTCAATCGTTTTATCTACAATTTACAACACTATGTAAATTTACATCACTTATGGGGTAATGGACGGTTATAGTTTTTGAAGAAGATTAACCTACATAATATACAGTAAAACATTCATTTGCTTCTTATCAACAAAGTATATAATGTCAATTTTAATAAAAAAAAAAAACATTTTCCTATAAGATAGTCATAATGATTCTAAGATTTATTTTTGAAAATTCTCAGTACGAGACTTGAATAAATAATGCAGGTCTTTCATTCATTCAAAATTCTGCCACTTGACAATTTGTTGTCCTGGTTTCGCCAAAGCTTGTTTCCATTGATCACTATAAGCTCCAACGTCTGGTCCAATTACAAAATGACCTACAGTGATCTTTTTCCCTGAAAATAAGTTTTCAATAAATCTTCAACTATCATGCACAATAACATAAAAAACTTGTGCTTGAAGTGGTAACTCACCGATCTTATTTTTCGAGACGAACTTGACAACAAAACTGACATCCTTGAGTGCACCCTCGTAGGGATTCTCTGCCGCGACCTGCGCCTGTTCCGCATCGAATTTCATCGATACACTGGGCGAAAAGCGATCGCTCTTCCAGAAGTGCGTGACGCGCCCATTGTCCACGACCGACATCTTTATGTACATCTGGCCCTTGAGCGCCTCGTGTTCGTGCATAGACTGTAGAGAGCAGCGCAACCGCATTAGCGTAAGGACGAGGCGTCCGTTGCTCACGTCCTTCTTGTCGCTCTTCTCCTGGCACAGCGATACCTCCACTTGGCCCTTCTTGTTCTCCCTCTACAATCAGGCAAATCTGATTTACTAAACTGCAAATACAGCAAAAGCAATTAAATCTGAAATACCGATTCGTATAAAAGCTAGTACCGCTTTTGCGATCGAGTGAGAAGAAAGGGAGAATTGAGCGAAAGGAAAATTTAGTTCAAGTATATTTTACGACGAAGTGTGCGTATTCCCCTTCCCGTCGCTCATCAGCCGTGGCACGTCGTCTTTATCAATTGACTCAATTAGATTTTAAGCCCCTTCTATTTGGAAGTCACTGCACACGCGTCATTCAGCTTGAATAGTCGCTAAAGCTCTTTTTAACCGCGCTTCAGAAACTATAGCGCTATATCTGATTTACGAAATTTTATGTCTGACCCTTAATAGAATTACATCGAACGTCATTATCAACGAGGTATTATCAATAAAAGAGTCTGTAATTAAATCGTTATAATTCAAATCTCCTCGCATGCTAATCCCATTGCAAAAGCTTTTCACCCACAGCCTGCACGATCCAGGGGACTTGCACCGACAGCCATAGCAGCCGCACAGCCGCAAAACCGAATCTCGCCCAATGTAGCATATAGAAATTTATGCGAGCGCTCAAACTCGGCATCCGGATAATGGGTCCCGAGCGTGCCGCAGCATTAAACGCACACAGACACACAGACAGAAATCAATCTAACCCGTTCTTCAGCGCCGGAAATGCCACTGGAAATGGGCTTGAGTGTCCTCCACATGTCTCCAGTCGACACATCCTGCGGATGCTTGGATTTGAGGGGCTTGGTGGTGAAGTTGCGGGGATCGAGGGGGACCGTCGTGGCGCCGACCGTTCTTCGCTTCTCGAAAGCTCGCCTCTCCGGACCGCTCGACTCGCTTATCTTGTCCGAGCCCTTGCCGAACAGTTGCAGCCCGAAGAGTTTGTTGCTGCCCTTCGACTGTTCCTGTGCGCTGCTCGAGCTGCCCGTCTCCTTGCCGTCTTTCTTCTTGCCGTCTTTTTTGTCCTTTCCTGTCGGCGATTCGGATTCTTTCGATTAATCGTTGGAGCTTTCGTGCTTCTGTCGCGTGTGCGTCTGTCTGTCATCCGTGTAAATATTAAGATTTGAGGTTTCGATCGGTGTTTATACCGATATACGAGTTTGCAGGAGACGAGCTGCCATTGAGGCACTTGTAAAATATCCACACGGGTGACAGACTCACAGATATTCGAAATTGCCACTTCATCGATACGCTATAATTTTATACATCGTGCAACTGAAGAATTAGAGAATAAACGACAGTATTCTTCTGGCAGATATATATAATAATAAAAATGCAGTTATCTCCTTATTTACTAATTATAAAAATTGTATAACATTTTATCCGCATTGCGTACATTGAAGTTTAATAATAAAATGCCCGCAGCAATCGCACTGCGACTACTCCGTAAGTTTTCCAAGTAATTAAAAATGAAATTACCTTTATCTTTTTCGTTCTCTTTCTTTTCCGTAGCTATTAGCGGCTTGTCCTCGAGGATCGCGTAAAGGGTCGCGACCATAAACTTGGAGGCGCCAATTTCTTCCTCGACAACTTTTGATTTGCCGAACTTCGCTTTTGTCTCCTTGCGCAAGGAAAATACAAACTCCTCGTTCCATTGGGGCCACGATTCGTTGCGCGTCGTCGTCTCGAACTTGTCCTTTCCAGGAATAATTTTCACCTATTTAAGAAATAAACAAAAATCATTTCTAAACAAAATAGCTTGTAAAGATATTCTTATACTGTGCGGACAAATTAGAAAAAATATTTTTAACCTTTAGAGGACGGGAATTTGGGACGATCGATCTCTCTGAGAAAATGCGTAAATTTAGTATCTTGTATCGGTTAATACATGTGGCTAAAGTGTCTGTCACGGACCGAGCCACTATATTGGATTTCCCGTCCTCTAAAGGTTAAACTTCTTAAAATAAGTAATAATATAATAACGCAATTAATTCGATAACTTCTATTTTATATATGAATTATATTAATATTAATATTTCATGTTTATTAACATCAAACAATTACTTATCAGTCAATATCAGAATACAATCAGTAGATCGAGTAATACTTATGAATCGTATGACAAAATTTTATCAACACAATTAAAGTCTTAAGTAATGAAAATTCTATTCAGAAGAAAATTTGCTTCGTAATATCGCAACTCAAAGAATCTTTCACACATTGTAGAATAATACGTGTCAGATAACATAAGCTACTTTTAAACTGAAAAAAAGAATAGTTAGTTAAACGAGAATTGGTAATTTGACTACCCTGATAGTCAAATTACGTGAAAACTATTAAGTCAAAACTATTTTAAAAACCACTAAGAAGAGGTATACTATAAAAATATTATAGCTAATGATATACCTGTCGGTAATAATATGTGACTAATTATTGTGCTTAAACTTATCCTCATGGAGAGGAAAAATATACACTTATAATTCATGCATACAATTACAACATTGTGAGGCTTGCACAAGGAAACAAAAAATTTAAGCGAAGCAGTATAGAGTTTTGTTCAATGAACTTCCTCTGTTTAAATTAAAACACAACATAGATATGTTACAAAGAATATAGATGAAGTAGAAATACATTTTTCAAATTATTAGAATACATAAAACTAAATTCTATTTAAAAAATTAAATAATATATAATAAGCTTTTTTCGCTTCGACGTTTATGCTCTGATGAAAAATTTTCACACTTGAAAATGTAATATTGCGTATCGTTATCGCAAGAGTCAACAAAAATTTCAGCGTGCCAACTATCGTCACTCGACCACCTACGCAAAGTCCACTGACACCAAAATAATACCAATCGATACACGCACACACGCACACACCCACACACACGCGCGCGATAGCTCATAATACTTGGCAGGCTATAACGATCCAGCAATCTCGGGGCAAATTAATAAGCCGCTGGCACTGATCGTTATCTCCCCGCGCGATTCCTCTATTACAAGCCTGTGCACCTATATGTATACACTCATATACGTATATGTATAGAATACCTTGACGATGTAGCTGTTGACGCGGGTGAATCCAAAGTTCTGGGGCAGATGCCTGGCGCCGAGTACCGTGACCCTCAGATTCTTGTCGTTCGGCGAGTAGATGATTCTTAGGCCGATCTCCGGCTCGAGTGTGGCATTCGTACGTTCCAGGGGCGTCGACACCGACTTGAGACCGGTGTCGAGGAAACTCTTGATCTTCGCTATCGCCATTATTGCTTGCCACGTGCTCTCCTCTCTCTCTCTCTCTCTATCTCTATCTTTGCACGCGGGAGAGTTTTGACTGCAAAGACTCGCGGTGTTATCGCCCTGATGTCAGCTGGCTAAGGCCGCACGGCTTTATCACTCGCTACCGAGCGAATAATGATCATTGGCTGCTTCGGGTTCGCGGTCGCCCGCACAGCTGGGCTCTCGATCGATCTGCCGGGAGATTATTCAAAAGTAGATTAGGATTTTGATGTGTACTTTTTTTTGGGGGGGGGGAGAGAGGCCGAGTTGGGATTTGAAAATGCGTTTGCGCAGCTTGAGATTTTCAAGGACGAAAGCGAGCTCTATTATTCTTTCTTTATAAATAGTATTAATGCGGTTACTGACTCAGTGGGATATTTATTGAACTGCAAGTAACGCTTACAAACCGTACTTTTGAAATTGACACTTTGTCAAAAGTTGCTTATGTCTATATGTTAACGCTAGATAATTTTCATACTTTATATAGTAATTCTGTCGATTTTTATTGCTGGCGTTTCCCGACTTGCGTCATTCATTTTCTAATTTACACGTGGAATATAAGTGCCGTACTTAACGATCCTGATAAGATGAGGATTTATATTTAATAACACTCGGGAATTTTATTTTTGTTCGAAATTAAAGAAAGAAAATGAACGTGTGGTATTCAAAACATTTTATTTGAACCAATTAAGTAATCTTTGTTTCAAGTCATTAATCAAACTTCGCTTAAATCGACTAAATATTTAGTTATTTCAAATGCGGCTTTTAATTTTTATTTAAAAACCGTTGCCAATCCAATTGCACTTAAATTCCTCAAATTTAATTATTTGCTTCCACACTACCTAACAACTATAAAAATTTAAAAAAAAAACGATTTTCAAATATTTAGTGCTAACATATGTAAATGTAAAAAAATAATTTATAAAATCTCATCACAAAACAAAAGGAAATCATCCAGCCAAAAATTATTTTTTCAGCAAAAAAATGAGCAATAAAAAATTAAAATCAGTCTAGGTATTCCAGAAATATTTAAGGCATACAACACGACACTTCCTCTATTAGAAAGCAAAAATATCTATTGCAATTACTATATAACGGAATTCCTTCTAAGAATATAATAATCTATATATACAGAAAAATTTTGATCGATACAAAAATACTGTCTTTGAAAATATTTGAAAATATTCATTCGGTGAATTTGATCCATGCTTCTAAGTTTTACATGCAACAAAGATACGTATACTATACATAAGATATGTATAATAATTTTCAAATTTCCTTAAACTATTATATCAACTCCAATTAAAATTTGAAATACTTTATGAATTCATAAATATACTTGTTTTGCCTGCACCGCGGTAATATAATTCTAAGAAAACATGAACTCCTGCAAACAGACCAATTTAGCCAGGCCTATACACAAAACTACCGCGTAAAAGCTGAAATTCCCAGGCCATCAGAAGAATTGACGAAGCTCACTCTCTCTTTTTCTTTCTCTCTCTATCTCTCTTCCTCTTTACGCACATTTAATTAAACGTCCTAATTGGTGCAAGTTTCGGCTCTAATTAAGAACCAAGTTGTTCGCAAATTATACCAGCTGCATTTGGAAGCTGCGTATAAGTATGTATGTAGATGCGTGTGTGTAATAAAGAATAGCGGGACCCGCAGATCCATAAAGCGCCCTTATGCCTCGTCTGCACAAAGAGACTCGTCGCACGCTGCACGCGCAACATTTATCGCGGCTCTATAGGCTCGTGTGTTTGTGTGTGTCTGATTACAAATTGAATAATTTACTCGGCTTTGAAGGAGCGCTCGGGGTGTCCCCCGACTTATTACGTGCCGGAGCGCGGATCGATTTCTCCGCCTCGGCTAAAAGCTGCACGACGAGTCGCGTGACCATAGATCCGTTGTTATAGTTCGCGCTCGGGTGTATAAAAAAGTATGAATTACCTCAGAACCACATTCTTTGCTCGCAGGTTGATATTCTTTCGTGTCGGGTAGGATCGATATATACGAATGAAAGATTGATGTATGTGCGTTGGTGGATTAGAATAGGACACGTGTGTAGCGTTTTAAAACGTAAATTATTTATAACAAGTTAGTGAAATGGTCGCAGCAATAAGAAAAATGTGTATAGTCGGTTTGAAAAGGTTTCGGATGAAATTTTGCTCGATCAACGATCGTGCCAACGCTCCGCAACGCAAATATTATAAATCATACAGCCCTGCTGAGCAAACTGAAGCCCTATAAATCACTTTTTTATGTATAACAGAACGGTAAATTTATGGTGTCTCAAAACTGATTCAAATTCAATGACTGGTGCGGGAGAAAATACATCGGCATATAGAATTTTTACACTTTATTGCTACAGCTTTGAAAAGTCATTACTTATGATTTGTATTAAAAAATAGTGAAATGCTGCATGTACAAGCCTATATATATCGAATCTATTCGATAAATCATAAGTTTACAGGTATATCGCGTTACGGAAAAAGCACGAAATTCTTAAATCATTCTCCGCGACCCGAACAGATAAATTGCTCTTTTAAAATAACACCTACGTCACCGGAGCTCTCCTAACCAAGCCTAAAACCTGCACAATTTTAATGCAACGATATAAGTACTTATTATACCGGAACCATTTTTCCCAGTCGAAGAATGTCAACAGACACCGCTCAACGTATTACTCACGCGGCATCGAGATATCTGGAATCGCGCGTACACTCGCCTATACCTCGTATAACACATATACAGCAGTACGCGGAGAAAAAAATTCACATTTTGTCCCAAAGTTAACCAGAATTTAATGGTAATTGTTCTTAAATATTTCTCTCCGTGTAGGTATGTATAGACGGTAGTACACGCGCGCCGACACAGCGAAATATCTCGAACGCTCCGTTAGTTCGCACGAAGGAAACGTTAAAGCTGTGGCGGCTCGCACCGTTCGACGTGCATTCCATGCCCAATTGGTTCAAGGAGTTCTCTCGTCTCGGCACGGCATCTATACACACACGCGCGAGAGCTGAAAATGATCACCATATAGCATCGCACTACTAGTAGTATACGGTGTATAGTTTGCCAGTGATTATTATGAAAAATTATCGTATGTTCGGAATACACGACGCTGCTGAAAGTATAACAACTTGCGCGATTACTTAATGCTGCGCGGTCGAAGACCAAAGGAGAAATGGTTTGAAGTATAAAGTTTTTGCGCTTATAGCTTAATGACGGGTCGAAGTTTTAGATTTGAAATGTTGGCAGTTACTTATGCTGAGGAAAAAGTATTCGGTCAGGTTTTTCCTCTATATTCTTCATAACATAATAGACAGTCCTGCTGAACGGTGTAAAAGTGACGATGCTTTTTGTATAAAAATATTATTAATAATATTAAAGATATTTAAAATCACATAGTTCTGAGATTCCTTTTTCTTTTAATTGATATAACTTTATTCTTCATCAATTAAGTATAAACTAAATTACCAAATGAAGTCTTCCTGCACCGACAAAGATTGATTAAGCTAGTTAACACAAGTATACTATTTGAGATATTGTTTCAATCCTGTAACAAAGAACACTGCTGCAACAATGAATAAAGATTAAAGAAGCGCTCCTATATATAAGGGTAGTTAAAAATTGATCACTTGAATTGTAATTCAATAAAGATAAGAATATTAATAGTGTGATTGTAGTCGTCACATTGAAATCGAGCTCCCGACTCTCTTGCAAATTATAATATGATTGAACATTTTCTGCACATCGAGTACTCCTTATGTCATATAGCTGCTTACTTAAACATCTATATAAATAAGACAATAATAACGTTTTATCGGCAGAAAAAATAAATCGAAATCCATGAGCAGGTGAAAAACTTATCGCGAAAATAAATAAATAATCTTGATCAAAGACACGAAAGCAAAACACACATTTCCACGCCACTCCGGAGACAATTCCGTACTTCCTCGCAATTCGAGATAACGAGGATAAACCAAAACAAAGAAACTGCAATGTACATGGACGATGAAGTCGCGAGAACCATTACATAAATCCATAAGCGCACCGAAGACACGGCGACGGAGGCTTACATATACATATATATATATATACGCGCGACGATGTGCTCGTTAACAAGTAAAATTATGCAGCTTATTAAGTGTCCCTTGCTTAAACACAAACTCCTCTCTCTCTCTCTCTATCTCAAACAGAGTGTCTCTTCTACTTTTCATCCGGCCAACAAACTGCGCTCAACTCTGATAGCCTCGGTGCTGTGCCAACAACTGAATAGCCGCACACGAGACTCGTTAAATTTTGTTTGCGAAAAAGCGCCGAGGTTTTTATGTAGAGAAAATAAATATTTAACGGGATATTAGCTGCCAATCAAAATAACAGTAGCTTATATATTAACAATCATTTGGTTTATAACTTAAATTTTATTTATATATATATATATCATTTTTGGCAGTACCATGAAACGCACCTTCTTTGTTTGTAAACGCAAAGCTTCCATTGCTATTACATACTCCAGACTTATTAATAATTGACCTTGACTTTTTATTCGCTTCAAGGCAATAATCGACAATTTTGCTTTATATAATTATACTTTAAGAGTAGGTACGTGACTTTGACAAATAAGAGTAATATTATTCTGTGCGCGGCGCATCAAATGGAAATGATTATATATATAATACGCGCAAGAAGAACATTATAGGCGAGTAGAGAATCAATTAGTCTTTATCGAATAACGAGAACATTGTTATCGGTCGCACAGTAAAGCAAAGCTAATGAATTTCTTTACGACCATTATAACGATATTTCCTCGTGTGTGTCGATATCATTCAGCTGCACTAAAACTGCGCAATATAGGCAGCTGCACGAAAACTGATTTTCTTTTTGCTCGTCGATTCGAAATACTCGTATAATGATGCGTAATTCCGCGAAAAGGCTAGTAAATATCGAACGATGATAGTTTTAAGTCCGCGTCGCGAGCGCAGTAGCCAAATTCACGGCAAATACGGCGAGTCTCGTTAACGCGCGATATGCGGAATCTCATCAAGAGCCATGGGCGTGGATATTATTTCCGCGCTCTCGCCTCCTCCGCTCCCCTATACATCACTACCAGTTATGTCTTTCTCTCACGCGCGCGTCCGATGGTTTCTCGTATAAAAGTCCCTCTCGGGCGGCTCCCGTCGAATAATTTGACGTTTGGAAATTATCACGAGCTAATGACTCAATTAGCTCGGCGCGCGTGTCTTTCGCGGTGTATATGCGCAGCACCTATATACAATGTGATTCGGCGCTTGTGTGTAAATGTTTTATTTTGGCGCGGGTAATGTAGTTTTGTGAAATTCGCAAGAGGAAGAATGTGTTGCAGCTAATCAAGCATTCTCATAGTTTAGTCGGAGGAAGGAAGTTGTGCACGCATGAAGGTAGTTTTAATTGCCCATTTTGACTTTGGACGTTTCTCATTAAAATTGAACTACAGTTTTGTTAATTGACATTGCTAATGTAATGATACAATGTAAATTTGATGACGCGAAGAGGAGATTTAATTAAAATGCTATGTATTTCTTCGTTAATGCAAAAAATATGCAATTAATATAAGATTATTTAACGATTGTACACGAAAGCAGTTGATACAGACACGCTAGGTACAAGACTTGCTATATTGTCATATGCTATAAATAATTGATTCTCATTGTAAAACATTAGTTATTTAATATTCTTAAATTAATAATGATTCACGGTTTGAAAATGTACACATCAGCGTTAGAATTTAAATAGTGTCAGTAAATTATAGATTCAGGATTATACATATTCAATAATATTATTTTTCGAGTTTCTGTATACGCGTTGGCACATTTTCTTAGACTCTCTGTGCGGAGCTCGTAAGTACAGTACCTTACAGAAGAGAATTTATCACACGATTAAAATTATACAGAGCTGACGTTCACCTAATAATACTGAGAACTTTCCGAGATCGCATGTGCGGAAACTGTTCATATTTTGTAACTAGTTATACACTTGGAAGCCTTCCTGTCCGTAACCCATACGCATGCTAAACGTTATATCTAATTTCAAATTTTAAACTGCACAATTTTTCATGTATACGCATGTATAGATTTAGAAATTTTCTTTAATTCATTAATATTTTTCTCAGAGGGTAGACAGTATCGGTAGAAGTTTAAAGTGCTTATTTGGTATACTTGTAAATATACCGACAAACGCGCAGATAAATAGCGCATAGAGAATAATTTATGTACTTTTGGTCAGTCATCTTCGAAGAATGCGAAAAGAAATTAATTATACGTACATCATTTCTTAAATTGTACACTGTAATTCATCGGTTCATCAAACATAATTATAAATTAAGTATGTGATGACGAATATTGATGGTAACAAGATAAACGCTTTTAAAAGATTTACTTTAAGTGTATAATATGATTGCACGAACTATATTTATTTTTATCATAAATTAAAAGAACCACATAACTTTACGATATGTTCAAAGTAAGCATTCTTTTAAGATAACGTAGAAAAGATTGCGTGATAGGTTTTATTACGAGCTTATTAAAAAAATAATTTTAACGTAATAATAGATAAAATACGAATTTTCAGATTGCTATACAGTTGCAATGATCCAGATAATGAATATGTAATATGTAAACATTAGATTGTCCTTCTAACACCGAGTTATTTCGTTATTTTTTTATTCGCTTTCAAATTATGACAATGATTCAACGAGCCATTTGAACGTTTTATCTGAAGGAATAATGTCTCTTTAAATTAAAGTAAACTTGGAGCGGGAACTCGGACCCCAAGGCTCATTTGACTAAATTTCGAGACACGTATCTCATATATTCGATCAAAGAATTCTCTGTAAAGTTTCATCAAAATCGGTTTCACGGACTCCTTGGATTATTACCCTTGCTAGTTTAGTCAAGGTTCAGATCCAGACTCATTATAACACAAAGTTAACAAAATGTGTATCTTTTTATAATTACAATTATCAACTATTGTATCATATCAGTTTATTTATTATATTATGCATATAAGTAAGTTAGTATATGCAGTAAGGTTTATGAATTGAAGAAACTTTAATTTACATTATTTTACAATTATTCGAGCTACTTATTCAAGCACTAAATTCATCAACTCGTATCGTAAGAATGTAAGCCAATTTCTTGATTATTTATATAACAACTACAATTAATCTTAAAACTGCCGTTACATCTAAAAAAAATGCACAACTACATAGATTATATATCAGCGGTGGACTCATCTAGCTTGAAGTCCAAAACAATCATTACCCCGAGACTCTGAAATTGCAAGCGAAGAAGAAAAACCAAACTATATACAAAACTTCAAGTAAGTAAAGTCGCCTTCTAAACTGTAATAGATAACGAGTCAAAAAAAAAAAATCCGTTCCAAGTCTAACGCAACACGGCAACAGCACGGCAAGCAGAGACAATCGGCCTCTCCTTGAGAATCTCTGCATCCTCGGTCGAGCCTATATATTATATACCTGCATATATATATATATATATCCTCGGTAATTACGCATTATGTCACGACCCACCTGGCGTAACCGGTTGTGTCCGCGTGCAGCTATATAATAAACGACTCGAACTCTCTCGCCTCTCATCTCTCGTTCTCGAGCCCACCGAAATCTCCCGTACAACCCGATCCTTATTATATACAAAAACTCCCTTTTAAATACACATATATACCGTACAAACGTCTCGCGGTGTAGAATTGAAGCGTTAATATACCGTCGTGCAGACGCATCTTGCGGGGACAAGTTTATCCGCGCGAGCGCAACAGGTATATCCGCTATTTCTTCGATGGGAGCGCGCGGCGAGGATTATAGGAGACTTCGATTCCGCCTTACCGCGATTCGCGACGACCGGTCTTTGTACACTTCCACAAACTCACCACGGCTTCTAGTAAATATACGTATTATGTACGTGTGTGCATCGCGCGTAGGTTTCTCACTCAATGTATGTGTACATGTATGTATACCAGTAGCTGAACTGCCTCGATTTATAACCGACGTGATGTTCAACTCCCTCTCTCTCTCTCTATCTCTCTCGCTTGATGTTTGCTTCTTCTCTTTCTCGCAGTCTCTCTCCGGCACTCTGCTCTGATTATAACTTCACCTCCGTTTCACACGCCGAACTGTGTTTTGACGCTGCGTGCATTTTAAACTGCGAGAGAGAGATGCAAACGACGCGAAGCTGCTGTAGCGGACAGTCGCTAAATATCGGCGAGCATTTCGCGCGCGGATGAGCGTAAAGGCTTTTTTCTCTTTTCAAAAGTGAAAGTTGAAAGTTGACTTTAAGCTCGCGACGCTCCCTAAGACTGGCGCGTGCATGTATATATGCGCATAAGGTACTTCCTCCCGTTTGGAGATCGTTAAAGTTTTTTGATGCGCCTTCGTCGCGACCGCGGAAAAGCCGATTTATAAACTTGGACGGTTGAAAGTTTATATAGCTTTTACGAGGGCGCGGAGTGTAAGTGTACGCACTTGAGAAAGTGCGATGTTCACGAAAAAAGTCACGAACCGCTTGATCTATATAACGATTCTACGAACTATCGACTATAAATTCGTATAAGTATGTACAGTAGACGCTGGCATCGACTGTTTCATTATATCGCATAAATCTAGTCATTAATAGTCCTTCCGAGAAAACGATTCCCATTATAATGCGATCAGAGATTAGCCTGCGTATAAATTACATCCCGCGCAGTTAATAATCCCGTAATAAGGTATATATAAAAACAAACAAAAAAACGTTAAGAGTCACTGCTATCCAGCATAAGTATATTCTCTGTACAATTCTTAAATAGGATTTACGTTTGTCCATCAATGACTTTTTATCCGGCGAAAGCTTCATTTGAAGCTCTAATCCACGAGAATCTTTCCTTAAACTCTATAAGGACGTACTTTATCTGTTTTTAATACCGTTAATGGCACTCTCACTATTTTTTACTGCTCGATCGTTTTTTATACGCCTGATGTCTAACCTCATTGTCGTAACTTGTATATACGAGCATAAAACCTTTTCTACTTGCGTTAACATCTTTATTTATATATGTATACATGCATTTCGTTCTACTTCTTCATCGCGTTTTCTTTGATTTGCAGCCGTTGCTCTCTTTTTCTTTCATCTTGGCACTGGTCGTCCAGACACACGTCCACTCTCTCGACTGCATCTACCCAAAACCCACACACAAGTCGCGCGCCTGCAGTTCACCACTCCTCTCTCGACTTTCCCTATATAACATAATATCGAACACAAAAATCTCAAGCTCGCGTCAGATAATATATATTCCAATAGCAACGGTCTTCTCCCGCTTATCAGCTTATCTCGTTTTTCCGCTCGGCTAATTTATCAACAAAACAAACGAAACCTATCACTAACCTTCCTTCCTACTCCATTTATCGAACTTGAACACACTTCCGACTGGCTTCCCGCGCACCGGATCCCTCGAAATACCTGATGGCCATGCACAGAGTACGTATACAAAATATGTATCATATGTCAACACGCTCGGAGTTACAATGTCTATACTCGTGGACAACGCTATTATACACGTGTATATACGGAACTTGGAGAACTCGAGTTTCGCGAGCGAGAAATACGAAAGAGGCAGAGGTAAGGAGGAATCTGTCGGCGGAGAGAGAACCGCTCGCTCTCTGCACCGCGGTCGGCTTATAACTACGCGTTGCCTTATAGTCTGCAGGCGAGGCTGGCGCGCGCGCGGCCTGTGTGTGTCTCGATTTGAGCCGCCGCCGCCGCCGTCGCCGGTGTGGCCGCCGTGCGGCTGAGAACCTGCGAGAATGCATGGAAGTGAGAGAGAGAGAGACGAGAAGTGAGTTAATGCCGTCATCGCCGTCGTCCGTCGAAACTCGCGAAGGTGAGGTCGGGATATGTGTGCGTGCGTGTGTATGTGTATATGCTAGCCGCTAGGCTAGGCGCTAGACTAGAGTTAAGCGCTTCATATGAACTATATATATATATATATAGAGAGAGAGAGAGAAAGAGCGATCAATCGTGGAATCCGATCGATTCTCGCTCTGTTTTACCAGCTACGATCTCTGTTTTATCGATGTTCGCGATTATGTATGTAGATCGCCTTTATGAAGCTTGCCCCGCCGAATCTTTGGTAAAATATAATATGATATTGCACATGTTTATCAGTACACTTTTGCCACTTAAGTGTCATATTTTTAAATTTTTTGCAGCTCGTGCGTTTATTTTCTTTCGGAAGATTTAGTTCAGATTTTCAATCAATTTATTAATTTTACTTTCTTTACAAATAGCAAATAGATACATAGTTTTCTTCTTTTAAATCAGAGTTCGAAGTATGCCACACAGTATAGTACTATACTTATTCACAAAAGTATAAATCTATATAACGCACTAACCCCGCGCGCAGGTATAAAGAGCGATCCCCCAAATAAAATGTTCCCTGCGCAATGCGCACCCTATACTTCGACAAAGTCACATCTGCTCCGAAACTTACACGTACAGAAAATCGCGTACTGCATTCGTATGGGTATAATGCCTATTGTGTCCGTAAGACGTTAGACTTAACGGTCGAATTTCCAACGAGACTTTATGCAGAGATTTTATGTCCTTTGTCTATGTGGAATTAAAAAAAAAAATTTAAATTATATACAGACTTAAATTTTGTTTAATATTTCCGCAATATTTTTATTTTCAGTTTTCACAGAGCATACGATAATTTTAAAGTTCCGAAAATGTTAGGAAAAGCAATTGATAATCATATATATATATCAACACATCAGAGTTTTAATCTACTACTATATATACTATATAAAACCATGGATGTTCAGCCCTCTGTATACATAAATATGATTAAGCGCATCCAAAACACATTGACAAGGCGCAATAGCGACTGTCTGCCATATCTGCGGTATTACCGTTCCTGCAGTCAACACCGCATCGTTATTTCTGCGCAGATCTTTGGACTTGAGGCCGCCGCCAGTCGACAATGGTTTTGTTTAAACAACGGCTGAGGAATGCGACTCGGACGCACGCGCTCAACTTCTAAACGAGTGCTCGAGCGAATGAATTTGAATATATACCTATACTTATACATGGGGCATTGGATCGTGTGTCGCCATATCTCGGCGAGTATACAATAATTGACAGGTGTTGCGTATATATTGAATTTGCAAAATAGCGCGTGAGGCGCGACGAAAGTAGCTCCGATGGAATGTGAACGCGATGATTCGCTCGCTCTTATATATATTGACGAGGTCTGCAGCAGATGCAGCTATAAGCAAGCGTCGATGATCGACTCGCGGCCAAACCAAAGCCGCGCGTACGCGAGGCTGCTTCGCGAGCTTAAAAATGTCAAGTTGTATATATTCTTGGAGAAAAATATGCATCTTGAAGAAGAAATATTTATTCATATCTATAGCTGATCTATGCATGTAATGCACTGTAGAGCAATGTTTGATTAAGTAATAGTTTCACAAATATCAATTTCCCTTACAGTGCGGAATTCTTTATGCCAAACTATGACCAACATATGTCTAACGGGACTGGATTACCCTACTTTAACGGTTAAATAATCCCATTTATAGGTGCTTGAAACGATAAATTGTAAAAAAAGGGAAGAAAACGATTATTATATTCGTCTACAATGCATATATTACAGCATTTTACTTATGATATACGATAACGAATCAAATCATATATTCTTGCAGCCCTGTGAAAGACGTCACAACGTAATGAGTATATGCCTAGAACATTGTCTCAACGTCTCAGCTATACATTAATTTGATGTGTACACATAGAGAAGCGCAAAAGCTCGATATGACATATTCATTCGTCATTTTCTAGACAAAGGAATTTAAACCGGAATGATTCGCTGATCAAGACGATTTTCATATATCTATAGTTTTAACAATTTTTGTTTTAATTAAGAAGAACAAACCGTTGATAAACAGGTCCACGATGGGGAACGCGCTAAGCGCTTCTATTGAAACTCTTGCATCGCTAACCTGTGCTCCTAAGCATATTTAATCATGTCGATCGAACGTGACGATATGCGAGGATTTCTATGCTGCTTGCGAGGTGAGCATAATGATGGCCTTCGTTGATGAAGAGGTGCCAAATAAACTTCTAATTCATAAGAATTCTTATAAAGTATTCAAAATATTTTAAAAAGTACATACGTGAATAAAAATGATTGATTTACTGACTGGCAAAACAATTTTTATTAACGAATTATATAAAATCTATAGATCTATACGTTAGGAATTCGAAACTGTAATCGTACTCTCAATAATTTCGCGCATTTAAAATAAAGGACATTCTTCAACTACTTTGTTATGTAAATTAATAATACTAATCCTAATAAAAAATGTTCCAGTAATTTTACGTCTTTTTGAACCTTGAATTTGCATTAATCATATATATAATAAGTTGGCTATTTTAGAAATAACTTGTAAAAACCGAACTTCCTAATTATTTACGAAATTAAATATTATCCTTAAAAAGCAAATCAAAGAAACTAATAATATCATCGTATAATTACTATTTCTAGCTATTACTATTCTATTACTATTACTATTTCTTAAGAAGTGAAAAACCATAACAGAAAGATCTGGGAAACTCATTGTTCTATTCGCACCGGCGGAATATCTCAATGTAACACACATTACAAACACGTTCCGCCTTTTTGCTTTAGCCTTGCTTCGTTTACTTTACGTTTACAGCATTTTTCCGAGTCTGGGTTACGCGCAGGATAAAAAATTACCTCTCTTCCAAAGATTACTTTAAACTGAATAGATTTGTGTTTGATGTGATATTTATGTGTAATTTTATTACGCTGTAATAATATATGCTACCTATTTAAAAAACAAAATTACCTATTAGTTTATAATACTTCTTAAACATGCAGAAAGAATATTAATACTTCAAATTATATACTTAAACATTTATTAGTTTTTTTTTTTAATAATACATTTATAGTTAGTTTGCAAGTGAATCCGCTTATTTTAGGAATAAATGTAAATCCATTGATTTAATTAAAATTTTATTATTTTAGCATATTTTTCATAATAAATACAGTACAAAAATTACTTATATACATAAAATTATTTAAATTATACATAGATATTTTTGGTAATATAAACAAAAATTACTGAAATGCTTATCCATTTACATTCCCGTAACAAGCGGCTCATTTGTACTAAGGGAGTCTAATACAAGACCGAAGATAAGAAACCCTTCATTTATTTTTATTTATAAAAAGGTAAATGATGTATACCAAGAGACCTACTGAAGTAAGCGAGAGTACCACTGTAGCCACCATGTATCCATTTATTGAATTGTCATCGCTTGTGTCGACTTTACTTTTACTTTCTTCGCATTTTGGTGTCTCAAGGCTCTCGTTTTCTGTTATTCCTGAAAATTTAAAGCATTTAAATATACTTGTAAATATAGCTACTATATTAGCTATATTAGTATATATATAGCTACCGTATTTTTACAACCTACGCAGTACACAATCGTTTATGTTTTTCTTACGATTTTTTTATACTTATTTTTACAACAGTTATAAGTACTAAAAATTTAAATTACTCTTGACACAAAAAAAAATGATAAATAAAATTTTTTAATAAGCTAAGTTTATTAGAATTTTCGAAAATTACCTGGCAGTAAAACGTGAAGAACAGTACTTGCTTCTATGTTGTCTTTGACAGCCTGAAAATTTGGTAAAGTTTACAAGTATAACATTCGCGATACAATAAACTCTGTGAATGTTAACGAGTAAAATTGAAGATAAAACTTACGGTTAATACGGCAGAAAGCACAGTCTGATTCATGAATTCTTTCGTCAAGTTGATCAAGTCTATGTAAGTTACTACGCCTTTCTCAGACAATTCACCAGAGTGCGTCAATTTAATGTGTTTTTTATTTTCTAAAATAAAAAAATTATTTTAATGATAGTTATTCTGCTTACTAAATATTGATAATCGCCACAGAAATATGATCGTTTGCATATTATGAAAATATAGTATCAATTGAATATTGATTTATTAATATTTACCATCAGATATTCCTCTTATTTCAATATTTTTAAGACCTTCACTTCCACGTACCAGTGTAATATTCTTGTTTTCCAAAAATTGTAACCTGACTTTTTCCACCTGTAAGGCAATAATTAAACTACAGTTTTATTGTATGTTTCCGAGCACTATATTATAAGAAATTATGTATCATACACTTTGATAATCCAAAGTCGTCAGATCAGCAATATAAACTGGATCGGAAAATCGAGGAAATGAATTCTTTTTATCAACGATAATGGTTACGGTAGTATTCGTGCTTTTAGCTGGCTTTCCGGAATCCTAAAAAGTGCATCCGCATGGCGCATTACACTAGTGAATTGTTAATTCATTTTGGAATGAAATTATTTTAGAGGAATAAAATTTTATAATTTTACCGTCGCTTTAAGCGTAAAAGCTAGGTCATCTTCTAAATCTATAGCCGTTAGAGTTGTGAATTTGATCAAAAAATTTTTCTTATCTTGCGGGTCCGATCCGAAACTTGAAATCGCCAATCCATCGATCTGGTCGTATTGTAATGTGATGTGATCATTTGTCAAATCAATGTCTCGAACCACCATTTGTGCCGAATAATCAATATCGAATCCTTTCGGTATTGGCATTGGCAGTGTGAACTTATAAGGTGTGTTCAAAAATTCTGGATAGTGATTGTTCGAGTCTCTTATAGGCATTCGGAACTCCTTGGATTCGTAAAAAAAAAGAATAATATATAATACCTTACTTATTAAAACTATATATAAACTTTATTTATTAAAAAACCTAAGATATGTACTTACTATTTCATGAGGATCCCCTTTCTTACACTCGAATTTTACTGTTATTTTCATCTCTGTTTCGGTCTAAAATTCAAGTTAGAGGATATTTTGTCATAAAATTCAGCAAATAAAAACAGCAAATAATATTAAAGTTTTTTAAGATCATTACCTCATATTCTTCATACTCTTTAAAAGATGTTGTTAGTTTAATCTCAAATTTATTTGAAGAAGTAAAGTCGTATCTTACATATTTATTATCATTCTTTCCATTGACTGACAAAATATTTTTTGTAGCAAGACTTAATACTGTTGTTCCTGGTTCCGCAACGTCTTCAATTGGTGTATTTAAATCGTAACTATTCTGCGACCAGGCAAAATATGGAATTGGGTAGCCGTCTTTATCATATAAAATGCATTCGCCATTATCTTCATCAGCTTCTGTATTTAAAAAAAAATTGATATATATTATTCGAGTATATGGTTTCTAATTTTGTTACTTAAACATTAATATTCGATGTTTAGAAGAATTAAATTTTTAATATTTTGTTTAAGATCTTTCTGTTTTGCAACAATAGACATTTATTTAAATAGAGTAAATTTGGGCAGGTGCAAAAAAAATGTTAATAACGAGTTAATTTTATTGCTTAGTTTAAGTTTTATTTTACAAAATACATATCAATTTTACACGAATTCTAGATGGATTTTTATTTTCTCAGCGATGCTATAAGTATCTCACCGACAACAATATAAGACGTTTTTTTTCTTATTATGTAACAATTGTTCCACCGTGGCCACTTTTCACGATTATTCAAATAAAAGTTTTCGAATTTTTATGTTTTTACCTACATTACAATCATAGCAATTAAAAAAAAGATACAAACATTTCTGAAATATGACGAATTTTAATAAATTCTTATGGACGAATAACGCTATAGCGATCAACTGTTGAACATAAATTATGTGTATAATTGATACTGTACTTGCAGAATTTCGTGCATCTTGAATCACAACTGTGATAAGGCAAAGCCATTTAAAATAAGTACAAAAGGATTTCATTTTCGCTGCACTACTAGCTTTTCGAAATCGGACGTTTACTTGTAGTCCGTTTAAACAGATACTGGTGTTAGCAAGTATCTTTCGTTCCTCAGTATGAAATTGGGCGACACTAATAATAATTATAATAGGAGTTATGAAGGATCTAATCTGACGTATCTATTGCGTTAATCGTGATTTAATCAAGACTTATCATTTACGTGACTTTTACATCATATTATGAAGAAAAATATATGAACTGAAAACATTTAAATTTAATTGAATTCCATGAATTCTGAGAGATAATAATATTGATTCACATCTTAACGTCTTTTTCACATACATTACATAGATAATATTGATATTAATTATAAATAATATAATTTATGATAATAGTTTCGAATTGCCAATACAATACAGCTACAGTTATTTGTTATTATTTTATTTATAATTTTGACTGACAATAAATATGGAAATAAAATTAATAAATGTTTATAATAAATGTAAAGAAAATTAATATAAACTAGAAAATTTAAAATAACTGCATTTTCTATTCAAAATTATTGTCTATCTACATTTACATTTAATCTACATTTATATAGATACACTCCTAATAATAGCAATTGATTAGGTAACTAAAATTTTGAAAAATTTATGTTGAGATATTTAATATTTCCAAAGAAAATAAAAAAATGATAGAATACATATATGAATTAAGCTGCTGTTATAAATAATAAAATATATAAATTTATTTAATAAAAAGTATACAAAATAATTACTTAAATTGATATTATACAAATATTTATACAATTTTTATTTTATAAGGATAAATTATTTTTTATCATATGATCACAAAAATAAGCATCAATATTTTTGTTGAATTGTGTCCAAATAAAATTTCATAAATTTGCTCTGTTCTTATATAATAGTAATATTAGAATTAAACTTAAATTGGCCCACTTTTAAATTTTCTTTTTAAGTGTTTATTGCAGATTACGTGATCAATATGGTAAACTTGTTGTTGAATAGCTCTAAGTTTAGCTTTCAATATTTTCATTTTCTCCTTGTGTAGTTCAACCCCTTGTTCTAATTGCTGTTTATAAATTTTCATTTTTCTATCGTGTTCTTCTCTTTTCAATTCAAGCTCTACCTGAGATTTACATTCAAAAGATTTTAAGAGCTCCGTGTCAAAATCATTTAAATCTAATGGACGTTTCCCAATCACTACACCTTCATCACCATTATAGTGGATATTAGCAGGATCATTCATAACATATTCTAAATCATTAATATTTATTAATTCCCTGTAACAAAGAATATACTATATAAATGAATCATATATAGCAAATATTAATTCTATTTATTTTCAAACAATTCCAAAACATACCCATTCACATTTAAGTACTGTAATTCATCTTCATTGTTGATTAATCCATTTTCAGCCTGCATTACTTCCTGTAGAGATTAATTTTTATAAAAACATGTTTTAGATATTTTATAAATTATACTCTATATTCCAAACTATTTTGTTTTATTCATTAAAATCGCATTAATCTTTAATTTCTTAGAATTTCTAAAAATAGGACATTTTATAGAAACAAAATTTTAACTATGAGGAACCTATTTTGCTTCTAGATTTCATCTAGATTTAAAATCAATTGAAAACTGCTGTTAACTTTTACTTAAAATGAATTAAGTGTTCTTTTTTAGAATTTAGTCAGTAAGTCATAATTTATAATGTAATGAAAATGTTTGAATCAAATTCTTAAAATGAAAAACTTTTAATCTTTTTAAATACGAAGAAAAAAGTTTTTAGAATAAGAGTACAATTTTTGCAAAATAAAGAAATCGTTTTTGTAATCAAATTAAGAAGAATAAAATAGACACTTACCAACATACCACAATTTTCTAGAACATTATTTATCTCCTCAGGTTCAGGATTCTCGTTTTCCTCCTTTATATCATTCATCGAAATATCATCCATTACCCATTGGTTATATGCGCTGCGAATCTCCTCCCAGTCGCGTTCCATTAATCGTCCAAGTTCCTGCCACTTTTTCTCATTTTCTGTTGAACTTTCATCTAGAGCATTTACTATAATATACCTAAGCACACGTTTTTTCTCTTCACTCGAAAACTTTGACATTTTGTTCACCAAAAACCAAGTTCTAACGATGGCTATGCTATGAACTCTTGAAAGGAATAATCTGGAATGAACAAAACCAAAGTTCAAAAAAGTAATAAACAGCTTATATATAGTATATATATAGGTATAAAAATATCTGCACATTTGTGTATACGCATATACATTTAAAACATTCGATCTTCCAAAAATCAACGGTTTTTTTATGAGGATGTGAAATTTATATATCTAACTGCTTGTAATGAATCTTTTGATTATGAATAAATTCAACCAGCTAATTATTGGCAGAGTAAATGTTAGTGAATAATTGACTTTATGAAACATTCCTAAAAAAAATTATTCTCACAATTTTATAGAAATTAGATTTTAGAATTTCACAAACACAAAAATATAAACATATTTTATAAATATAGTATTATAATTTTTGCTTACCAAATTATCTTAAGTATGCCTATATATAACTCATTTTACGCATTAACTCGATCGTTACGGCCAATGGCGGGAAAAATTCTAAAAATTTAAAGGCACAGTTTCGCCACGAGGAGTCGCTACGATCGGTGAAATTTTGTCGCGGTCCGCGGTAACCCGCATTCGCTGTTGTTAAGTTTATCCGCGCGCGTATAAACACATGCAACGAAAGTGCAGACTGCAAGCCGTGTGTGTTGATGAAAAGAAAGAGAAAAACAAACATTATTGGAACTCGAGGCCGCCTCGGCGCCGCCGCGCGATGTTTGTGCGCACATTTCGACTTCTCTTGCTAACAGTAATCCGATTACTCTTTTAAACTGCTCAACACTGCAAAAGAATCCTCGAGTAAATCCAATAGAATAGGACACTCGATTGCCATTTGCCAAGTGCCGTTCGAAATTGACGAACTGCAGGCACAGCTATTGCAGCTACAGCAGCAGTGCCGAGAGAATAGTTTTATACGGAAAAGACATACCTAGCTCTCGCGCGGTCGCATATAACCGCTCCATTGCAGCTGTGCGAGTGCGAAAAAGGAGAACGTAAACAACATGGAAAGGAGGGAATGGCGAAAAAGAGACTAGAGCGAGAGAGGAAGAAGATCGTAGCGGTGTGACACAAATCTTCCGCGTTCTATTTCGCGGTGGCCACCGTAACTGATAGAAACTCTCTGACGTGCAATCTCTCTCACGCAAGAGCTGAATCTTATCTTCCTCCACTCCGCGAGGCTGCTTCACTGCATGCTCTCCAGTGTTGTATTTTTTTTTTCAAAGTGCGTCGAAACCTTTCTGCTCTCTCTCTCTCTCTCTCTCCGTTCCCACCCACACGCGCGGGACACACACGTCTGTTGCCACACACTTGCAAAGCAGGTTTCAGAAAAAAAGGAGAGAAATCCTGCGGCAGTAATAGTCCGACGTTCTCGTGGCTCTCGTGTGTGGGAGGCTTGGAATATCATCCTACCGAACTGTCTTCCTGTTATCCCTTTACCTTTCTATTGCCGAAATTCAATTTTTTAATAAAAAAAAAAGACGGGAATATTCAAAAGTAAATTGAGCGAAGGGGTATAAAGGCAACATGTTTCATTTATTCTAATAAGCATAAGTAAAAGTTCCTGTACTTAGAGGTTACTAGAAACCATATGTATAAGTTTTGAAGAAGTCAACTCTCCTAATACGGATACAAGTGAGTGGTGGTAGGGTATTATATTTTGGATCTGAACTCTGATCTATTGTACTCTTTAAAAGTCTCTCACATGGAAACTAGGAGAAGTAAGTTACAGTCATATTTATTTTAGTCCAGCATATATCCCATTTCATAACTGATTTTAATACTATTTTAGAGAGACGTGACTATGAACTAAAATAGCTAGACTTCAGGCAGTTAAAAGTTTTAAGAATGCATTTTTCTGTGCCAGATACTCAAGAATTGATTGATGAAGCTGGCAATGCATATTTGGTAATCTTGACTTAATTTGAATTTTATAAAAATTACTTTAACATAATTTTAATACAATTTTGTATATTCAATTAGTTTATAAAGTACTTAATACATTTTTATGATCAAATATATTTTACATTGAGTCCAAATATTTTTTATTTATTTCATTTATTTTTAAAAAATTGATTTTTGTCAATATTTCAAAAAAAGTCTTTATGATTGTCTGCTTAAATTCATTGCTCCATTTTTTTCGTATAATTTTGGATAAGCTTACATGTAGTCAATTTTCTGAAATATTTAAATAATCATTTCAGGGCTACAATGTGCATATCAATGGCCTATTTCATTGCACTGTCAGGTACAAACAGCTTCACAATCTTCATGAACAGCTAGTGAAAGATTTGGATGTACCTTTGCCATCTTTCCCTCCAAAGAAATTTTTTCCTTTGACAGTCAATCAACAGGAAGATAGAAGATTGTCTTTAGATAAATATATTCAAACCATTGGACAAAATACAAGTATCAATAATTCTGAACTTTTAAATGGTTTTTTACTAAGTGCTCAGTTAGAAAGTGCGGCAGGGTTAATTGAAGATGAAAATGTAGATATTTTCCTTATGAATGGTTCAAGAGTTAATCTTGATGTTACACTAGCAGAAAATTCTGGTCATATTTTAAAGGTAAGTTTTAGAATCTTCATTTTAGTCTAGATTTTAACATTTTTCCTTCTTAAATAAATAAACAAGTCACAATTTTATATAAATTCTTTTGCAGAAAATATGTAAACAGATAAAATTAGATGAAAAATTTTGTCCATATTTTTCTTTATTCATTGTTTTTCAAGATGAAGAAAATTTTATTGGTAAAAATTATTTTTTATCTTGTAGTTATATACTCGATTTGTCATTTACTTAAAAATTTTTATTTATGGTTTTAGTCCTACGAAAACTACAAGACTTTGAATCTCCTATTATTACACAAAGAAATATACGCAAAATAGGTACTAGAATAATATTAGGAAAGTGGTATTGGGATGTTGGATTTGATTTTGAATTGCTTCATGATTCAGTAGCTTTGAATCTACTGTTCATTCAAGCTACTGCTGAAGTAGAAAGAGGATGGATTACTATAACAGAAGAAGTTCAACAGCGTTTAAAGACTTTAAAAGAGCATAATGAAAAAGAAGAAGTAAATTAATTGTTTTATGGTAGTTTTTGAACCAGTATAGTGAAATATTAAAATACTGTATTAAAAATTTTATTGTTACAATGTTTAAGTAATACCTTTATTTTAAAATATTGTGTTTTGCTGGTTCAGAAATTATTTGTTATTTTATTACAATTGTTGGGAAATAATGTATTAATTGAAAATTCAATTTCAGTACTTAGAAATAGTTCGATCATTAAAATATTACGGATACGTACAATTTGCGCCTTGCATCTGTGATTATCCTGAACCTGGTTCAAGAGTTTTAGTTTCGATAGGGAAAAATGAATTGAATCTAAGAGTAGCTTCTTTTGAAGGAGATCAAGAAGAAGTAGGGTTTAAAGTTACTAGAATGCGTTGTTGGCGAATTACAACTTTACACGAGGTAAATGATAAAAAATAATTGTTATAATTATTAATTTTCAGAAATTAAAATTTGAAAGTGTTTTTGTTAGTTAGAAATATTAAGACCATATTATTATATGTATTTAGGGAAATGATAGATATGAAGAAAGCTCTGAATGCAGTCTCGAATTATCATTTGAATATTTAATGGCTAAAGACCATTTACAATGGATAACTATTTCTTCTGAACAAGCTATATTGATGTCTGTGTGTTTACAATCAATGATTGACGAACTTTTATTGAAAAACGTTGGCGGTAACAATATTCAAAAAGGCAGTGGAAAAGTGTGGACGTACATTACAAGAGATGGACACAGTCGAACTGTTATGGGATCTTTATCCTCGGAATCTTTCAATAAAAATACAAAAGTATGCTAAACTTTTTGTTAAATAATATGTACAGAAAATAAAACTATTGCGAATTAACTAAAACTATTTACGCTTATAGGAAAATGACGTTAATACTCGTACAAAAACTGAGCCAATTATCAAGAAAATTACCGAACGATTTTCGGCTGTTAAAGTTAAGAAATCAAGTTCAGTCAAATCACCTATTCCAAGTCAAGAAAGAAGGTGTACCACTGACGGAGATTTATTAGAAAATAATGCATTTTGTATGATAGGTGATGATGATCTTTAAAAGAAATTAATACAATGGATTTCATGTTGCCATGTTAATATCTTGAATACTTTTTCAATAAGCACAATTCATTGAAATGATTTAATTTAACTAAATAATTAACAACAAAATTGGTTTACAATTATTATCATTATAATGATAAAAGTTTAAAGAAACTTTAATTAACTTCCAAAATATCTTTGTAAATATAGTACTTATATGTGAAACGATTTCTCACTCAAATTATGGACTGTAGAAATTAAGAAATTGATATATAATATACTGATACATAATATTTTTACATAAATATGATAATGCATTTTCCGAATTTTTTTAAAATTTTATAGATAGATGAAAATATTTTTTCATATAATATCAGTATTTTAATTGACATACAAATGAATGACTAGTAATGAAATTATTGCAGTAATGTGTTAAAGTTAACTAAGAAATCAACCAGTAGCGAAATGATTTATATCTGATAAATTTTATTATGAAGCATAATGAAGGATATACTGAAAATTGTTCTATATTTTTAGTATTTTGCGGTTTGTACATAACAGTGCCTGGAAGTAGTAATCAGATTAAGAAAAGAATTCTTTTTATATTTTTAATTGTAAAAATTTGAAAAAAATTGTACATTTTTAAATAACTGTTCCATGTTAATCATCTAATTAATAATCTAATACAATAAAGTGAAAGATTTTAATTAAATCTGCTAAATCAAAAATTGGATTTAATGGAAGTATTGGTCTGAACTACCTCGCTTGTAAATAAAAAAAAAAAGATTATTAATGAAAAAGCATATGTGCATTATGTTTTAGAATACATAGTGCATTTATCCTTATAAAGATGTATAATTATTTGAGATTATAAACTGATACTCTTGAGCTTGAAGGTAAAAAATTAGCAAACATAATTTTCACATATATATATATATATCATAACAGTTTCTACAGAAATTGTTAATCTTAATGTGATAATAATAAAGATATTTTAAAATATTTGTTTGAAAAATAAAGCAATGCATTTTTCTAAATTAAATTATTTTAACTTCAGGATTTCTCATTTACTGTATTCTAGCGCACAACCACGTGAAAACAAGTGTACATGTGTCCTGTATAAGTATAAATTGTAAAATATGTAATACTGTAAACTGCCGCTTGTATAAATCAGAGGTCAATAAATTTATACATTCTCATTTGTAAAATAAGTTTTTGTTAATTAGAAGAATTATAATAAGGTATAATGAAGAAAGGAAAACGATTTGCATGAAATGCATTCTATTTTGAAATTTTTCTTTTTTTTTTTCAACCAAAAAGTTTCACAACATTCTATAATTAGTTAATGCTTGTTTTCTTTTAGATAAAAGCAAAACTGTAATACAATGTTTGTCGCACTGACGTATATAGGTTTATCGAATGTCACTAACACGACGTTCGACATTTTATTTCATGAGTTTATATCGAAACCTTGTCGGTCGAAAAGGCGCATGGTTTATTAATTTCTATATCAAAAATATGTAGCTATTTTATTACGATTGTTCTCCAAACGAATGTACGGTAATGTTTCAGTTCTTACTATAAATTTTAATATGAATACATTTTATTTCTTTCTACAGTCACATAGTGCAAAGATCAACGAAGAATCTTCATCGATTATGTTGGCTCAATAATTTATCAAGACAATCAATGAAAAAAATCAAATAAATTTTTTAATCGATAATTATAACATTAAATAATAATATAATAATAATAAATCTATCACTGCGACATTTTCGTTAAAAAATTTATAATATATACAACCAATGTTGTAACAATATCCTAAAAGCACTTGACCTAGAAGATCTCACGTCGAAGTGCAATACATATATAAAATTCATCGTTGTATTCTTTACCATATGATGTTAAGTTTTTTCTTCTTTTATAGCGCTGAATTAACAATACGATTAATCTCAGACGTTTTCGAATACAATTGTAACAGGGAAGACTAATACTAAAAAAATCTTATATGTTTTGCTTTCGATAAAATTCGTCGCGCATTTCTTTTTCTCCTTACGAAAGAATATACTATTTTTTAATTATTTTTTCATGAAAAATGATGCGATACATTAATACACATCTATCAGAAAGACGTTCACACAGGTTTACTCCCAGAAAATATTACACAAAAACAAAAAATAAGTTAAGTGCATAACTGTCGTTATCAGGCAAATCTCTGTACTCTATATGGCAGTAGGAAGCGATTCATGCCCAACGTATTTTTTTTCTCTTGTACGATGTACTGACATGAACATTCTCTCCTTAAAGTGCTGTTCAAAAATATTTGTATGGAAAATATTTAATGCCAACTTTTGAACATAGCACCGTCACGATGCGTAATTATTGATAAAAGGATCAATAAGTAAATATCAAAGATTAAATCCCATATTTTCGATGAAAGCAAACGGTTTAATCAAGGTTTAAAACTATTGCATTAAAAAATTGGAATAGCTTTCCAATCAAAATTTAAGCTACTAAATTTTCAAACTTTCAAAAAAAAGTTTAATATAGATATTTAATTAGAAAATTTTGAAATAATAATATTAAAAATGTGTCTAAACTATGATTTAGACATTGGTATAACTAGAGTGTGTTTTATGCTACATAAAACCAATGCTGAACTTCAGATTCAAACTGATAGTATATTTAGATATATTAATATATTAGTAATTAGAACACTAAAAAAATAATGTACACAAATAGAGAGCATGGATAAATTTCTTTTTTCTACTAATAGTCAAGCAGTCAATTGTATTATAACCCTAATTAAGCTCAGCAAGGTCTATAAAAAAAATTTTAAATGATCAAATTGGATAATTAAATACATGAAAGTCTCTAAACTTTTATTTGTGTCATGGATAATTTAGAAAAGAATATATATAAATAATAACACTTAGCTCTTTAAATTACGATTTTTCTATAAGTGTTTCAATTTTTTAAAAAGATATATTCAATAATTTTTTGCTTGTCAATTAAAAATCAGGCCACAATTTGAATTTTAATAACCTGCCTCGAATATTAATTAGAAATTAGTGATAAAAAAAGATTAAGATTTAAAGCGAAGTAGTTAGTGGAATAATTTATAATAATGTAAATATTATTTACCACAAACTATTTTTTTTTTCAATAACATTTTCTATCTACTTATTTGTTTACAGTAATAAAAGTATTTATGCATATTTAATTTCTAAACTTTGAACTATTGAATCAGCCCTTGAACATACAAAAATAAAAAATAATCATCATAGTGAATAATGCATTCTGTCTTAAAATAGAATTTAAAACAGGTGGGAGATGTGTACCATGACGCAAAAAATTAAAAACATAATAAGTTTCTTTAATGATTCTTTTGATAATAATGAATTTTAATGGTTATGCAAACCATTAATAGTAAAATTACAAATGCATTGTATTATAACCTAAACAAAGGTGCGTTTATGAATTAAAAGATTGGATTTTTTCTACTTTGTAATTTACTTATTTATCTCACTTCAAACCACTTATGGTCATTCAAAAGTTGGTAGTAAATCGAAAACGTTTCATTCTTTAGGCTTAGAAGGATAGTTTTAGACCCAATATGAACGTTATCGCAGCATTTGAAAAGACATTATTGTTCAGGGTGATATACAATGTACATAATATCACCGAAAAGCGTCAAAAAAAAATTCATCTAAATTATTGCTATAAAAAAGGCAATCTGATAAGAACCTAACAATTCGGCAAATAGCATCGACGTATGTTTAGATGTATAAAATCTAGCCTGATCTCTTTTACTTTTTTTTACATTAGGATGTTTTCTTCCTGCTCCTATTACACTATAAATATCGTAAAAATTTTTTCCAGTGCAAAATTAGCAGTCTAGCTGTCATATATACATAGACGTCGATGTGCATCATTGCATTCTCATTTTCTCTTCTATTCCGCTAAACGGTCCTAGATTTTATCAAGTATTATATTTCTATAAGAATAGTATATTTAACAATAACTACGTTCAAGTAATAAAAAATTAAGTATTATCGTAGTTCTCCTTATCTGAATCTTATGTAAAACAATTTACACTGGTGACGTGAGGCTATTGGCTAGTATTTCCATTCTTTTTCTGAAATTCGCTGATTTCATAAGGAAAAGCTTTAACGTTCTTTTAACGATATTTTTCCATATGAAATCAGGGCCGTGATTATAGAATATCTATTTATTTATACATCTGTACACCCTTGGATCTATCACACGTGTTTCTTGTAGAGTTAAAAAGTACCTAACCGTTAAAAGTTCTGTTGGCGCTTTCGCTTCGTGTCCATGGCATCGAGGATTGGTTGTCGTTTAGTTTGGTACCTCTTTTTCAGTTCATTTATTTCTTTTTCTAACTCATCGTCCAAATTTTCCATTCTTTGTTGTAACTCCTCAAATGAAAGGAACTTCAACTGCAAAAATTTAGAATATTATATTATTAGTTTTCAACGAATTTTGGATGTACGCAAAAAAAATCGTTGCAATAGCTTACGAAATCAAATTCGCGTTCATTAAAGACGTTTTGTATCTTTGATATGTTGTTAAGAGGCTGTTCTGGCAGTGGATGTGATATTTGATTGAGTTGCAGCTGTAAATGACTCTGAAACCTTTGAGACTCCAATGGACTTTGCACCTCTGGCTTGGGCTCTATCTCAGGATTTTGCACCAAATGAATCTGTCCATTTCCCTAACATAAAAATATGTACTTTAAAATAAAATTCATTTGACGTTTTAATTTATTTATGCTATACATACTTTTTCAACTTCCGGTGATTCCTTCTTATCGAAATGATCAAGAAATAAGGGACGGTACTTTTTCCCAGATTCAACTGAACCAGTATTATGCCCTGTACATTAAATAAATTTTATAGTTATTTAAAATACTAAAATGTTCGAATAGAAAATGTTCAATTGAAAAAATAATAATTTTGAGCATTACTTACTCTTCATTGTTGCTTCTGTATCAGTGTCACTATTTATAACCATTGTTCCTAAATCTAGCATAGCCGAAGTAAGTGTTCCTGTGTCCGGAAGATCATGACTTGGAACTAAAGTTCCTTGATCTTCTGGTAATGGTTTCATAGTTCCAGTACAGTCATCGTCATCCTTTTAACATACATTTATGTCAAGATAATTTTTTATTGGTATATAAATTGAAAACAAAAGCTCACATAAATAAACATATAATTACCGAGTCATCGGCGTTATTTTGTCCCTTAATTGCTACATTATTTATTACATGTGCACGATTGGCACTTTGTTTTTCACGAATTTCATGTGCATCTGCTATCATTTGACTAAGAATACTTGGCTGCTTTGCATTGCCTAAAAATTGTGGTGCTAAATAAAAATATGATGAAAATTAAAAGCAAATAATTATTTATAATTATATATAATAAAGAATTACCTATAAATTCGTGATTTAGTAATTCACTAGCTGTCGCTCTTTCTTCAGGATTTTTGACAAGGCACACGCTAACAAAATCAATAAACTCTGAACTCCATTGATCAGGTTCTCTAAAACTAGGTGGAGGCTTTGTTGGTATCATGAAAATTGCTCTCATCGGGTGAATATCTCCATAAGGCGGTTTTCCTTCTGCCATTTCAAGAGCCGTTATACCTAAAGACCAAATATCAGCTACGCAGTCATATCCGATTTCTTGAATAACTTCTGGAGCCATCCAAAATGGAGTGCCTATAACTGTGTTCCGCTTTGCCATTGTATCCTAAACATCAAAATATATCACTTTAACTTTAACAATTCTGAACTATGTTAACTATACAAATTCGAAGTTCAAATAAAACCAAAATATTCATTTTGACTTACAGTTAATTGACCTGCAACACCAAAATCAGCTAGTTTTGCATGTCCTTCATTATTTAGCAAAATATTTCCTGCTTTAATGTCTCTATGTATCTTTCTTCTTAGATGTAAATATTCTAACCCCTTTAATGTATCACTTAGAATTGTAGCAATTTCATCCTCTTGCAATGTTTTTTTTCTTAACCTCATAATATCGCTAACAGAGCCAGCACCACAATACTCCATTACAATCTAATAAATATTAGAATTAAAAAAATAAAATTTAAAAATGTATTAAATTCAAACTTATAACTGTTATTTTAAATAAAAAAAGCTTGTCATCAATTTCTGTCTGTTCAGTAATATTATTACGAATAATACAAAATTATATGTACACTCTTTTTCATACTGTAACATCAAAATTGATTAAACGTTGTAAAATTTTTAATTTGATGAACAAGTTTTTGGAACAAACAAAAATTTAAGAGTTTTATGGTATGTTGATTCTAAATTTTATATTGTTTAAACATACCCATAAATCAGTATTTTTGAAATAACTTCCATAATATTTGACTACATATGGAGAATCACATTGTTGCATGATAGAAATTTCCTTGATGATTTCTTGAAGATCTGTGTCAACAGGTACTTGCTTGATAGCAAGCACCTGTCCACTCTCTTTGTGCAATGCCTTATATACAGATCCATAGGACCTATAATCTCATATAAATTTTATTAAAACTTTAGGACCTTAAAATTTACTCAACAGCAAGAGATAACTATTGATACTAAAAAAGTCTATTGAATTGTTAAACTATTAGATTTTTCTTTATACATTAAAAAAAAAGTTGGTAAAAAAAGTCAAATGAACCTATTAACAGGATTATCGGATTTTCAAACTCTATAATATTGTTTCTCTACTTTCTTCCATAAATAGACTGTCTCCGATGAATTAATTGTATAAAATATTTGAATGAATAAAATATTATTTCAATACAAAATAAGTGAATTTAATAAGAATCTCAACTCATGACGGTTTTTCCTTTGATTTTAAAAATTTTTGAAGAAATAAAATTATTTCTATACATGACGAGCTTTGAGTAGATTTTTATTTACATTTTACATATTATTTTCTATACTTTTACTAAATACTGACCCTTCTCCTAATTTACAAATTATATCAAATACTTCTTCTGGTTGTCTGGTTAAGCTCTCCTCAGATAACTTCTTAAGCTCACTGTAAAAAATGCAGAATGATAAACAATTATTATTTATTTCAACAAACAAGACTGAAATTTGTATTTCAAGTAGCAGTCAAACTATTACTATGTTGGTCATCATTATAAACAATATTTGAACCCACTCTGCACAGAAGTGCAATAAAGTTTATGTTTGAAAGTTGAAATTTGTTAAATTTCTATTAGCTTTCACATTTTAAAGAATATTTGCAAACTATATTTAAACTTAATTTAAACTTAAACAAATTATGGATCAAAATTTCAGTAATCGGAGCATCAACAAAATAATGCAATGTGCTTATATCTAGCATAGGAGCTATTACTCATAATGATCAAAGGGTCATATTACCAAGAAAAAAAGAACTTGAGAACGGAATAAATCATTTTCCATGGGGGTAAAACCGGAGTACCTATGCAGGTTAACAAAGAAGAACTTGTCAGAGGACCAACATTTTTCTGTAGCCTCACCAGAACAAATTTCCGGGACAGCAAGTCTTTCAGGACATTTGTCTCGTTAAATCTGGACTCACGCAATTATGAAATTCGATAACGAATTTATTTCCGGAGCGTGTGTATCCTGGTCAGTCAAAAAAAGAACAAGAAGGTAGAGAAAATTAAATACCTCTTAGAAGACATCTTCGCCTTTTACGTCAACACGTCGCCTCGCGAGGCAGCGCTCGAATTTCTTTCCTAAAAGCACATACAAAACCCGACGCGTTAAACCGACAGGGGCACACGGATTTTCGGCAGCGCGGAAATTCAATTCGACATGTTAGATTAATGTTGATTAATATATATTACATTTTTCGCGTTGTATTGTAAATGTAAGCAGAGAGGCCGAAACATTGAATACCCAATCGACTGTCGGTCATTATAGATGGCGGTACGAGGCTAACGTGGCGCATGCGTCCCTAAACGCATCCTGACGAGTGTGTCTCTCTTTTCGGATGATCTTTAAAATTAGACTCTTTGCAATTTAAATAGGAAATAAAAAATTCATACGCGGAGTAATTATATTTACGAATTTGGCTTAGCGTAACTGTAAAATTGATGGATGTATATGGAAATGAAATATTGTATCGTGGCTTTCGAAACCGGCTCCCTACCTTACCAGCTTCAATATAAAATTTGTTGATAATTTGTATTTATACCCGTAAATAAGTATCGCTCTATCTTAAGATCCATGTTATCATACATTATTAATTTCTGTAATATCATTAGATAATAAGATTACATCGAAAATATTTTATTAGCAATCTTAATCAACTTTATGTATGACATTTAAAATGATTGCAATGCAGTATCATTAGTTCTAATAAAAGACAAATGGCTACAAAAAAAAACTTGCTCTGTAGATTTTTCGTGCATTTATAGAGAATTAGAGAATTAGAATAGAAAATTATTTCGAAAAAAGGGTATAATAATGTTAAATTGAAAAGTTTAACAAAGATAATTGCACTCAATGTTACCGAAAACTA